>JARACY010000117.1:0-143025 GCA_029255725.1 Scrobipalpa atriplicella
ACAGAGGGGGACAAAGCGGGGAAAAGAACAAATTTATCGCTTTTCTTAATCCTCGTTGATACCCACTTAGAAACATTGGTTTGAATTTAACTGTATTTCTGAAAATTGCGGATAAAAGAAAACATTAGGATGGAAAAACAAAATTAGAAACAAAGTAATGTTGATTTAGCTATTAATATTAATGCTTATCGTAAATATGTAAATTATACAATAATTACTAGGGTAGGTACTTGAAGTTAATGCCTATAGTTATAATCAAGAGTAGTCGTTCACAGCAGCCACATTTCATGAATATTTCGCCCTAAATCTTGTACATGATTAAGAGCAAAACTAAAAATAATGTTCATTAGATTAACCATGGGCCTTTAATAAATCTTCCAAATACATATCAAAAACAAATAACTTCCCAGTAAAAAGTATAACAAATAAATTTATATTTAACAAAAAAAATAAAACGCCTCCAAAGTTAAGTACGCCGAAGTTGCACTAAAAAGTAAAAAATAATTTTGTATTTTACCTACTACAACTCCATAAAACTAAATCAATTTACTAGGACAATTTATTCATTGCAATAATAGATTAGATAATTATTCTCATTTTTGGAGTCGGCGGCGCCAGCAAATAAATATGGTATAGCAAAGTAGCATAGTCATTAGACACATATATTTAGTTTTTACCACAGGCAAAATTGCTAATCATCATCATCTTCTATCCTCTGTCTATTCCCTTGACGTAGGGTGGTTTAAATTAGCTAAGCTGTGTCCACACCTTTTTCCACTGTGTGCCTACTAATAATAATAAGTCTGAGCCTATCAGTTTGTTAATTTTATGTGATTGTGTCCATTTTTGTAATATTTATTTGTGTGGAAATAAAGTGATTTGTATTTGTATCTTATATTATGCCAATCTACATTCATTCTTATCCCCACTCCATCCGCGTGAAAAGGATAGGTAGGTATATAGTTATACTCCCTCTTACGTTATGGGCTGGCGCCGACTCCAAAAATGAGAATAATTATCTAATCTATTATTGCAATGAATAAATTGTCCTAGTAAATTGATTTAGTTTTATGGAGTTGTAGTAGTTAAAATACAAAATTATTTTTTACTTTTTAGTGCAACTTCGGCGTACTTAACTTTGGAGGCGTTTTATTTTTTTTGTTAAATATAAATTTATTTCATGATTTTTAGTGATTGTTGCCGCGTGTAGCTGATCAAAAAGGTTATGCATTTGTTTTTTTTCTTCAATCAACAGAAGTGGTCTTTTCATTCCGATACCGAATGGTAAGTAACCATCGCCTTGGACATACCCCAGGGCTATGGATAGGTCATGCACTTGTACTATACAGGGTGTAAAAAAAAGTACTGCGTTCCTTTAAAGTACATGTTCTACTGATGATAACAAACAACTTTCGCAAAGAACAAAAATTTTAGCTCGAAAAATCCATCCCCGTACTGACAACTCATCCCGCACTGACAACTCATCCCCGCACTGACAACTCATCCCGCACTGACAACTCATCCCCGCACTGACAACTCATCCCCGCAATGACAACCCATCCCCGCACTGACAACTCATCCCCGCACTGACAACCCATCCCCGCACTGACAACTCATCCCCGCAATGACAACTCATCCCCGCACTGACAACTCATCCCCGCACTGACAACCCATCCCCGCACTGACAACTCATCCCCGCACTGACAACCCATCCCCGCACTGACAACTCATCCCCGCAATGACAACCCATCCCCGCACTGACAACTCATCCCCGCACTGACAACCCATCCCCGTACTGACAACTCATCCCCACACTGACAACTCATCCCCATACTGACAACTCATCCCACACTGACAACTCATCCTCCACTGACAACTCATCCCGCACTGATAACTCATCCCCGCACTGACAACTCATCCCTGCACTGTCAACTCATTCCCTACTGACAACTCATCCAGCGCTGACAATTTATCCCACACTGACAACTCATCCCCGTTCTGATAACTCATCCCCACACTGACAACTCATCCCCCACTGACAACTCATCCCCGTAGACATGACCCATGTTGACCTGACGTGACGACCCATGACATCGTCTCTGTGAATCCCCATCAGGTACTCCAAATCTTCAATTTTAATCAATTCAATAGAAAATGCTCGTCACAGTGAAAAAAATTACTACCGCGGCTTTCTTTGTATCTCTGACAGTTAAGTTGAGCTCTACGGTTCCACTTATTATACTCCAGCTCTTCGATTCCTCAATTTCACTGCAAAAAATTACATATTCTGGATGAAAATGACTGGTGTGTTACTGAATATACTAAAATCACCTTATGTATGCCTATAAAATTTGAAGAGTTCCGTCAATTCCTCATGGATCCCATCATCATAACTGGATTTTTATAGAAACGGGACCAATCTGCAAGTATGTCCTTTTAAATAAAAAAATAATTTTCCAGATCGGTTAATAAATGACGGAGTTATGAGGTAACAAACATAAAAAAAAAAAATTATAAAACATACAACCGAATTGAGAACCTCCTCCTTTGTTTTGGAGTCGTTTAAAAATGAAAAAATCCAATATAATTCTGTGATTTCAAAGAGAAAGATATTGGATAGAACGTAAAACCTCATAGTAGCGTTTGTCAAAGAAAAAAACTCCTTCCGACAAATTCACTTTCAGAATGAGTATGTAGTTTCAGTCTTGCACAGCCATAAAACTGCAGGTTTATTGAGAATTGGGTGTGGAAGCCCCGGTCGGTGCATTCCAAACGGCGCAATCAAGAGCGGCTTATGGCGCGGATCTGAATGCCACTCGCGTGAGCCACGACTTATGCATTCCTCGTGACACTGGCAACTGAGAGACTTTTGTTCGACGAACGAAAGTATTTGAAATTCGAACACTTTTATATTATGGAAATAGAAATTAGGTTTTTAAAACAAAGTAATATTAGAAATGTCATTAAAAAACATAAAACTACTGGCCAGCTAGTTATTGACAGTGATTTTTTAGCTTCTTGTGTTGTATCGTGGAATTTGAGAATTTTGGTACAAATTTTGAAACCTACAAACATTTAATTTTTAAAGTGCAGCAAGAATAACAATGTTTACAAGGTCTAAACTAAAGGAACAGTTTATTTTATTTTTATCTCTTTAAAAAATATTAAAATTTATTGGAAATTGATTATTCGAGAATATAACGAAAATAGCCAACATAAGAAAAAGATAAAATTAATTCTGTTTCTGTAGAGCTACAACTCACAATTTATTTAATTTCGACTAAAACGTGCTAATAAAATATGACTACAAAATGGGATTTTGTCAGGGTGGTTTGCAAATACTGACACAAGTCGGAAGTCGGTATCGGTATAACCAATCGGTATAACCTAGGTAGTTTTGTCGGGCAGCCCGCACGATAGAAGTTACTTAATATTGTTCATATTTGAAAATTAAGTACAAAACAACTATTATGTACTCAAGTATATAACAATATTTTTATAATTAAACATAGCCTCTTCTGCGTAAAAGGTATTTTTTCCGCTAACATTATTTTATTTATCCGATTCCCTTTCAGAAAGCCGTAAAAAAACCGTTTCCGGTTTAAGATCAAAGAATCTCCATGTCCTGGTAGCGAGAATTGTTCACTGTGAAAGAGAATAGGGTCGGTAGAGGGATAAAAGTAATATTATTTATGAAACCCGAGAGCTTTACACAAAATATTTTATGATCATACTTGCCCTGGCTTAATTTTTCTGCCATCGAAAAATGATTACTCAGAAACCCGCTGACTCGGCTGACTCATTAAATTTCCAGACACTTTTAATTACTACTTTTCTAATTATGACAAAGTAATATTACAAGAGCATTTGGCGGTTAATTTTGGAGGAAAAGAAAGAGGAAAAATTGTATTATGTAACGAAAAATTGTAACAAGCTTAAGCAAAAAAAATTAGAGCAAGATATTCGGTGTATTCCATCTGAAATAGCTACATTACGCGAAAACGAGACTTCACACCTTTCAAGGGATGAAAATCATGTGGAAGTATAATTACAAGGACGCCCATTTTATCTGCTGATGTGGATCGGAGGGAAACACATTGAGCTTTTTGCTATCTTTGAATGTGTGTGACGAGGGCCTGATTAATATACGGAGCTCTGAATCCGACATTACCCGATCGCTACCAATTTGTATTTTATGCCTCTACTCACGTCCTTATCCCTCAGTCTGGCCATTAATATGTTAAACTGAGGGCTATTCAAATAGTTACTCACATGAAAAACTTATCTCATATCTAAACCGCAAAACTTCAAACGCAAAGCTCTAATTCAAATGTGTTTCTAATAACCTCAAAATAAACTCCATTAATATTTCACTCTAGAGTGAAAAGGTCAATATTTAGATGAACTTTGCATAGCATAACAGATTGAGTCCTTAATAAAATTAATACCATGGAAACGCGATTGTTCCCTCAAATTGTACGAGAATTTGAGTTCGGTGTTTGAAGGGGAATTCCGGCGTCCCGAGCTGCGGTCAGAGGTGCCCAAACTTAGTTACCAGGTGCTTTTACCACCCAATTTATCACACCTTCAAATTGGACAACAAACTGTAGACTTAAGCCGATTAGAATAAGCCAGCAATGTCGCTTGGGAAATATAAGAATCGTAGAAAGTGGTAACATAACTAAGCAAATGTAGATCACATAAATATTTTTTATGCTAGAAATCATCAATTAATTTTCAATATAATAAAACCAGCCTTTTAAAAAAAAAACTTGATTACGGTGTAGGTTGCTTGGTGATTGCTTAATCTCCTAACAACCCCTTTACAATCCCTAACCGTGTAATCAACAGACACAATAACCCCACAATCGCACCGCAGTTGACAATACGAGACGTAAGCCGCCGTTTAGTCCAACCCGACTTGAAACGACTCATTTAGAACCACCGAGTGTACTTTCATGTTAATAGATTTAACGGCAACTTGAACCACCGACTGTACTTTCATGAAAATAGATATTAAGAATGTGTCTGAGGTTATTTATTGTGGTAAGCAATTCATAATTTATAATTGTATGTAGAGATACTTCTATGGCTTTACAAAGTATACCACTTAGTTATGAGTGCCATTTAAAAATATAATATTTATTATTCCTTTTCCCTAAAAAATAGTAACTTGCATTCATTGACAACTGAAATTCCATTAGAAATACTCGAAGGCACTTAAGTAAATAGTTGTAGTAGTAATAGTACCTAATAGGTGCCTTCGAGTATTTCTAATATCGACTGTGTAATGTTATTGTGTCTCTGGACCTTTTATTAATCTGTGTCTAAGGCAATAAATAAAGATGCCTACCTATTTTATTTTATTTTAGAAAATAACTTGAAAAATATTAGGTTAATTTTGCAAATAACTTACCTTAGGGAAAAAAATCGTCATTAATTCCACGAAGGTTTTCCCCAAGATCTTTTGTTTGTTTCCTTATTGTTTAATTGTAACATTCCTGTACATTATTTGCCTCTAATTATAAAAAGTAAAAGAATTTTCATTCTGAAATTACTGTTTACAACATAGTATTTTGGGATAAAAATTGCGGTTTTGCTTCCACATAATAATTTTTTACGAAAATACATCAAATTGTTTCTGCTATCATAGGTCTGTAATAAATATTAAACACATCAATAATTAATTGATAATATCCATCAGTCAAAGCTAGTTAAAGATCCATACATTATAATTATAAATTCACGCACGATAATACAATGAGCGATTAGTTGCAACATTGAGACTGTATTTCCGAAAGTTAGTTCAGTATATTATATATTAGTTAGGGTTATATGTAGGCCGTTCTAAAAGTAACGTAAAAGACAAAAACAAAAGTCACAAGCTGTCTCCATTTTCGGTATGGTTTTATATTAACTCTAGTCTAGGCCAGAGACAGAGCTGACAGACACTCAGCATGTTCATTCTGGCTTGAAAGAGATTAAAATAAAAAAAGTCATAGCGAGAAGAAAACGAACAATTTTGAAGACCATAAAAGTGGATTATCCGCTCCAAGAAGGTGTAAGGATAATGATACAAAGTAGAATGAAAATATGAAAACTTTGCGCCATCGCTTGTAAACGCCCGGGGTAAAGCTTTTAGCTTATATCAGCACAACGACGAACACTGTGACACACACAGACCTAGATTTCAGAAGATTCCGCAAGTTGGCCTACTTTTCATGTACAGAGATCTCCGATTATCGGAGTTTTGAGTCAAGCTAGCCCGCTTAGTCCACTTCGGATTGTAGCTGGGGTAGCACGTGTCAAGCACACGGCTATATTAACTACTGGAGGTTTCAACCTCGTCGTTACAACAAAGACAAAAAAACTAGATGGCAAGACATCCGAATAGTCTGTCCGTATAGCCTTGTTTATCGTCCATTATAGACAAGATTGCATGGTTTATTGCTAATTTGTATATCTAAGTATTATTTACTGTAATGGGTACAGTAGGATAACAAAAATGAGTAATATTTTTACGGGGATACAGGATTGTAGCACGCTTGCTTTCATACAGTTAGAAGAGATTGCGTGGTCTACTGAAATCTGGGTCTGTGGCCACACCTCTCAAGTTTAAGCATCACTTAGCTTAGAAGACGAGTTCAGTTGTGGCATTGAATATGCTGAAAGCTCTTTGAGGCTTCCTAGCTTAAGCTTAGAAGTTCTATGCTGCGGCCAGTACGACGATTCTATATTTTAAATTGTGATTCTAATACTTAAACTCTGCCTACAATTATTAACGATACAACTATAAAATACGTGCCCTCTGTCATTTTTGTTTGAAATATAGGTATTCTTATTGTTTCACGACAGTGTTACGTCTCTAGTTACTAATAAATACTTCAGCACCAAGATATCTATGCAAACAAAAATACAAACAAGTAACATAATATCAAACCTTTGTTATTTTTGCTCGTATATTTATCCTTTACTCAGTTATTCTAAGTCACCATATGGGGCTCGTGGCGAAAATGTTGGAATATTTTCCTAGCGTGTTATGTTCGGGTTTCTACCCTTGGGTTAAGGGTTTCTTATTGTTATCCAAATCATTTTCATTCACTCACACGGTGAATAAATTTTAACGCCCAGGTAACAAAATAGTACCCTTTTCAATGGATACTGAGGAACTAAATAAATAAATGGTCAACCCGTCCAAATTCAAATTAATTTGTAGGTAAACTGACATTTGCAATTTGTCCTATTTCAGGCGTTGATTTACAGTTAACCTATCTCTTTTCTAACATAGATGAGGATCTTTATCTCTATATAATACTACCTTAATTTCATGTATGTATGTGTGTATATATGTGTGTGTGTGTGTGTGTGTGTGTGTGTGTATGTGTGTGTGTTTATGTAGATCCTCAATAGTACACAGTATATATTATCATATCACAATCTCATTAACGTTTTTGCGAAAATTATTTTGGGCACATCATTGGAACAGATACAATTAATTAGACCTACTGAAATCGGGTATTAGTGGTTTTGGTTTACCAATAAAACCAAATCAGCGTTATCTATCGTTTAATTATAAGGCATCTAATGAAAATAAATAAAAAATTACTGTAATTTCCTGCATTTTTGATAAAAGTTGTTCCTGTGATTTCGAAAATAAATGTGAGGTTGGATATCCGACCATCTAAGGTTGTGCGTTTGTGCTTTTGAATTTTAATATCAGATTTTGGTCAGCGGTATGCTCGTGCATTCACGGTTTTTAAGAGAAGTAATCTTGGCACATACCTAGAGTAGATATGGCTCACTTGGCACCCTCGTGGCACGCCAGGCACGGCTGGCACGGCTGGCACGCCTCGGCTCACTTTCGCAAAGCCACGGCCAAACAGGCTATTTGCCACGTAACACGTGTAACTTTCCAGTTTAGTCCCCATTTTAGGCGGAAGTCGGGAAAAGCACAGGAAATATTCCAGCTTTTTGTGTCCTACATGTGCCAGTATGAATGCTTTCGTGGAAAAATCCAATGGGTGATGGAAATAGAAATACTGTGTATATATAAATGCTACTATGTATTTACACAAAATACAAGGAAAGGATGAGTAACCGCCCAAGGCAAGTTTGAGTCCGCAAGACCGCAAAGCCGAAAGTATTTTCCTGTTTTAGACATTTAGCCAAGTTTACGCATCGGAAGTGTAATAAATTATAATAAGTTCGGTCCCTCGTCACGGCCCACGGCTGTTTCGGTCGGTCTGAGTAAATTACGACTGCGCATATCCGCCAGATAAGTTACTATAAATGACGCTTAACTCTAGGTCTGCGCAAAACCAGTCTGTCATGGATGACCATAATTTTCAACAAAATTAATTTAATAGCAGCAGCGGTTAGTCATCAAAACCTCATGGTATGTCCGAGCTAAGTACCTACTATTAATTTCACCATCACCTTCTTTTATAACAGACCTTAAAAGTTCCAACTAGGTATAGTTAGCCATTAGTGAAATCAGACCGTTTATAGATGCCTAATTAATCTTGTTATTTAATAAATGAATCGTTACGATTTTGTGTGAAAATTATTCTAAAACAACGAAAAACCATACTATATTTATTGTTGGTGGCAATATAAATATTTTATACACCGCAATTTTTTACACCTGCTTCAGGTTGGAGTGTATGTATGCTGAGCGCGTCGTTGTATGCAAATAAAGGGTGAGCAAAATTTACTTAAAAATCTTTTATGACTCTCATAATCTGCCCTCTACGACACGAGGCGGCGTAGCACCGGCGTAGCGTAACGACTACGCCGTAGCTGAAATCAATGTTGATATTGTTGTTGTTGTTGATGCTTTTATGTGATGAAAATGGCGCAGATTTTAACATGTATTCTTTTTTTGACACTTCATAAAAGTGCAATATTATTTTTTCTTTGTAATTTTTTTTTAAATCAAACAAAAACCTTTAAAGACCTACTAGCGTTTTGATTAATTTTCCCGCGGAATTAAAAGCTTCCCCATTGACACAAGTTGTCCATGCTTTCTTGCATGTTGTACTTTCTTAAATATTTAAAAGATTTTTATAATAAATGTAGTGGTTTTCGATATCACCCATTCATTACAATTCATCTACACAAAAGCACAAATGCTTCTTCGAAGGTCGAAACTTGATATCAACTTCTCTTCGTTATTCGGGTTACCTACTTACTGAGGTAATTAAAAAGTTAGTTAAGCTCGTTACTTCGACACAAATTGTTGCAAGCACCATGATTAAGAATATTAAGCATGTCTCAAACAAATAATTTGTGGCATTAAATTACAGAAACCAACTCATAAAAGGAGGAAAGAATGAATTATTGATAAAAAATATCGATGGACTGATATACGCCAGAGGAATATTGTGCGTGTGACAATGGATTAAAATGGATTTCGCCTTTATTAATTAGATCACTTTTAAGGCGCATAGCATAGCACAGGAAGATTCAGAGATCTATTTAGTATGTCGTCAGCGCGACAGCTACAGATTTAAAGCTGCGCTGCGCTTACGTAAACTAAATACAATCAGGCCGCCGCCTCGACGCCGCCTCGACGCCGCCTCGACGCCGCCTCATCTCTTCTTGTATATCATGCGCCTAGCAAAACAGTCCATTTACAGGGGAGTATTCAACCAAACCCGTCAGAGCAAAAGTTGTTGTCAGGCCGGGTGCCGGATTTACGAGTGAAATGTGTCTGCGCCGGCTTCCGGGAAACTTTTATTAAAATTACTAGCTGCAGTCTGAAACTCTACCCGCATGTCACAGTAACAGTACAACCTGCAAATATGGCGGCTTTTCACAAATGAAAATTCCTATCTTTATTCAATGGATTGTTTTATTGCCGGTTTGATAAAAATAGACGAACTGAGCGTTTTTGATAAAACAACATTCACGTAAACAAATGAAAATAGCTACAATCGAAAAAAAAAACACGCGAGAAATGTGACAAAATAACTTTCAAAATAAATAATGTTTTCAGTTGCAAAAGTATCGTGTAGGTACTACAGTACCTATAGCATATTATTACTTCTGTATTTCATTTAAAAAAAACTATGGGTGATAATAGTAGTTTATGAAGCTCCTACATAACGAAGGGTTTTACAATGCGAGTGTGTTTTTTGAAATGAGCGCAGCGAATTTCAAAATAGTAACGAGCATTGTAATACCTAATTATGTGCAGCTTCATACACTATTTTATCTACTTGAATACATTGAAAATGAATTTACTTACAGGTTTTCCGAAAGCGAACTATCCCAATGTTTTCCTAAACTTTGTTGGTATATAAATGTGCAATACATTTCCGTCACACACACACACACACACTCATTTATATAAGTATTAAATATCTTCTTTTGGTACTATCACATATTTTCAGGGTCAAAATAAATAATTTCAAATAATTTCCCACGAAATTAATTATTTCTATTCATACACACAATAATCAAGTGGCGCCATTGGCCTCTTTGACATGTGTCGCGCATGCGCTGTGGGCCTTACGTGGGCTGTTTAGTTTTAATTTATAACTGGATACATGGTTTTTGGTATCGATTGTGCATTAAGTTAATATCGATTGCGCATTTGTTCCTTCCCTTACTTCCATAACTATGAACATTTTACTTTTCGTTGCATCTTTGTTAGAATTTGTATGGACAAGGTGCAACGAAAAGTAAACTTTTTAATTTTTTCAGCATACTGTTTGTAAAGTACGTCAATACAAATTCGTTTTGACGTTTATAATTCGAACATTACTCTATGATAGTAGATAATAGTAGTTTATGAAGCTCCTACATAACGAAGGGTTTTACAATGCGAGTGTGTTTTTTGAAATGAGCGCAGCGAATTTCAAAATAGTAACGAGCATTGTAATACCTAATTATGTGCAGCTTCATACACTATTTTATCTACTTGAATACATTGAAAATGAATTTACTTACAGGTTTTCCGAAAGCGAACTATCCCAATGTTTTCCTAAACTTTGTTGGTATATGATTAAATGTGAAATACATTTCCGTCACACACACACACTCATTTATATAAGTATTAAATATCTTCTTTTGGTACTATCACATATTTTTAGGCTCAAAATAAATAATTTAAAATAATTTCCCACGAAATTAATTATTTCTATTCATACACACAATAATCAAGTGGCGCCATTGGCCTCTTTGATTGACATGTGTCGCGCATGCGCTGTGGGCCTTACGTGGGCAGTTTAGTTTTAATTTATAACTGGATACATGGTTTTTGGTATCGATTGTGCATTAAGTTGATATCGATTGCGCATTTGTTCCTTCCCTTACTTCCATAACTATGAACCTTTTACTTTTCGTTGCATCTTTGTTAGAATTTGTATGGAGAAGGTGCAACGAAAAGTAAACTTTTTAATTTTTTCAGCATACTGTTTGTAAAGTACGTCAATACAAATTCGTTTTGACGTTTATAATTCGAACATTACTCTATGATAGTAGATAAAATGTATTTCAATGTAGGTACTGTGCTTAGCTAAAGAGACCCATTAATTAGAAATGTAGTATTATTTAACTAGCTATATCCTTAAACCATCATTCAAAGTAGTTAAATTCCAGACGTTTGACGAGCTTCCGTCGAAGTTCGCTATTACAACGTGTCACGTCGGGATCGTAATCAACTCAGACCGCACCCTGTTATATTCCCTCCTACCATCATCTCCCTATAGCCTGTTCCCGTATTTCACGGGGTCGGCTACCTAATCTAGGGGATTGAACGAGGTTACTGGTTTCTAGAGAGCGACTGCCATCTGACCTTCGGAACCCAGAAGGGAAACCAGACTCAATATCCTAGATTAAGCTTTAGCCAGGTTAGTGGCCAACCCAGTTGTCAAAGTTTTCAAGCCGCCAATGCTTAGCAAATGGCCTTTGACATGGCTTAACGACTAATATCTACAATATTAACCAGGACCTACGGCTTAACGTACCTTCCGAAGCGCGAAAACGCTCGAGAAGTTATGCATTTAAATGAAATTGACAGGGCTGAGGGTACGGCTTGGACGCAGGCTTCATTACCCATTCGTTTTGGGGGCTTAGGCATAAGAAAAGCGACCTCTGTCTCTCTGCCGGCCTTTCTGTCCTCGGCTCACGCTGCAAATCTCCTTTGCGGTAAAATTCTTAGCCCATCTTTGGGTTCCGTGGAGATTTCGGGGTTGGCCGAGGCGGTGGGTTTGTGGCGAGATAATTGTCCAGACGAATTGCCTACTTCCTTACATTCACAAAGACAATGGGATGAACCGCTGTGTAAACAAGTATTGGAAAATTTGCTGTCCGCTTGTTCTAACTCGGTAGATCGCGCGAGGATCCTGGCCGTATCTGAGAGGGAGTCTGGTTTATGGCTACAAGCTTATCCGTCGTCGAACGTGGGTACTCTTCTGGACAACTGTTCGCTTTCCTTGGTGATCGGGCTTCGCTTAGGCATCAAAATTACGGAGCCGCATGAGTGTGTTTGTGGTGAGCAGGTGAACGAATTAGGTCACCATGGCCTATCTTGCCAGAGGAGCGCTGGTCGGTTGTCGCGACATGCCGGGCTAAACGATATATTACGAAGGGCTCTCAATTCCGCCAGTGTACCTGCCGTCCTGGAGCCTAAGGGATTTGTACGCTCAGATGGCAGGAGACCGGATGGCCTGTCGTTGATCCCATGGAAGGTGGGCAAGTGTTTAGTTTGGGATGCCACTTGCGTAGACACCTTAGCTCCCTCTCACCTGTCCTCCACTGCACAACGTGCTGGTTCTGCGGCTGCGTCGGCAGAAGTTCTTAAGCGGCGGAAATATTCAGACCTTCTGGACAACAACATTTTTGTGCCTTTCGCTGTGGAGACGTTGGGTCCGTGGGGGTCTGAGGCGAAGTCTCTATGGGCAGAAATTGCGGTCCGTCTTCGCGAGACTACTGGTGACCCTAGATCTGGCAGTTTTATGGCCCAAAGAATAAGCCTAGCGGTCCAAAGAGGCAATGTTGCCAGCATTTTGGGGACCATGCCTCGCGGAGACGGGCTGGATGCTTTATTTTATTTATAGTGCCACCTTTTTATTTTTTTTAAACTTCCTTTGTTTAGTTTTTTAGGTTAGTCATTATTTTTAAGAGTAATTTTTATGTTATCATTGTCATTTGTATGTTTTTGTTGAAAAAAAGTCAGTTGATTTGAAAGTTGAAATATAAGATCAGACTACAGTCTATATATACAGGTAGTAAAAACCAACTAAGAAGGAATATTCATAGAGCCCTGTCAATTTCATTTAAATGCATAACTTCTCGAGCGTTTTCGCGCTTCGGAAGGTACGTTAAGCCGTAGGTCCTGGTTAATATTGTAGATATTAGTCGTTAAGCCATGTCAAAGGCCATTTGCTAAGCATTGGCGGCTTGAAAACTTTGACAACTGGGTTGGCCACTAACCTGGCTAAAGCTTAATCTAGGATATTGAGTCTGGTTTCCCTTCTGGGTTCCGAAGGTCAGATGGCAGTCGCTCTCTAGAAACCAGTAACCTCGTTCAATCCCCTAGATTAGGTAGCCGACCCCGTGAAATACGGGAACAGGCTATAGGGAGATGATCTGTTTGTAGGTACTTATTGATGTTACAAACTAACAACAACTCGAATCCGAAAAACTAGAACAAAACTTTTGATTGGTTTTCGTGTCCCTTGAACAACGTCAAGAACATCGATTCCTCGATTTCCCTTTTCTAGATTTTGTGGAGGATTTTGTGAATAACATCGGAATGTTCTACTTTCCCTGTAATTTACTAGTATTTAGGGTTTTACAGATTCTCGGCTGAACAAGGTTGAAGTTTGTCAAATTGGGGAAGATATTTTGAAATTGCTGTACGGAGTGCGGGTAATAACATCAAGCTTACTGCAGGGAGAGATCTAATTAAATGGAATATAATTTTTTAAATTTAAAGTTCAATTAGAGGACAATTACCTAATATCTAAATAACGGTAAATAAAACCCACAAAGTCCATTGCTGAAACGACCATTACTTATATCTTGTCTATTTCCTTTAAGACATAGAGCTCTTACTCAAGCGAATTGGTCTGTATCTGGTTTCTTTTCTCCTCGTCCCCCGAGTGCCAGACGTTGCCGTCAGCGACATTTTAGTGGTCGGCCATTTTAGTTTAAATCCAGTCCCGCGACGGATCTCTACCGAAGCCCCGAAACAAAGCAATTTCGTTAAGAGACCATCAATCGAATGCTCTTTAGCAGGAGTTAAGAATCCGTTTGTTTATTTATTTTGCGTAATTAGGTTTAAGATCAATAAATTTGTGTTGAAACTGAAAGATGGTCTGACAAATTTATAATTACTAGTGCTTTTCAAATTATTTGGCAAAAACAGGCAGAATAGATATTGAATTGCTCTTTAATTTTGAACATTTATACTTACCCTAGCTATAATAGACACTATTGTCAATATTTCAAATCCAGTCCGGTAAAACTGCTGAAATGCCGAAACAAGGCAATCTTGCTAAAAGACCGGCGATCGAGCAGCCTTTGTATGAAATTGCTATTTACAGATTGGAAACCACGTTCATATTTCTGTCTGACATTGACAGTCTGATCTAATCTATTACACCATTCTGATACAGAATTGCATTATTTTCCTTATCTATCACGGACGTAGGACAAAAAATATCTTTAAGAAATTACGATTGCCTAAGGCAAGCTATCTGTTTTCTTGTAAAAAACTAAGTTTCAATATAACCCTAGATAAAAATATGAACGTGGTTTCCAATCTGTAAATAGCAATTTCATACAAAGGCTGCTCGATCGCCGGTCTTTTAGCAAGATTGCCTTGTTTCGGCATTTCAGCAGTTTTACCGGACTGGATTTGAAATATTGACAATAGTGTCTATTATAGCTAGGGTAAGTATAAATGTTCAAAATTAAAGAGCAATTCAATATCTATTCTGCCTGTTTTTGCCAAATAATTTGAAAAGCACTAGTAATTATAAATTTGTCAGACCATCTTTCAGTTTCAACACAAATTTATTGATCTTAAACCTAATTACGCAAAATAAATAAACAAACGGATTCTTAACTCCTGCTAAAGAGCATTCGATTGATGGTCTCTTAACGAAATTGCTTTGTTTCGGGGCTTCGGTAGAGATCCGTCGCGGGACTGGATTTAAACTAAAATGGCCGACCACTAAAATGTCGCTGACGGCAACGTCTGGCACTCGGGGGACGAGGAGAAAAGAAACCAGATACAGACCAATTCGCTTGAGTAAGAGCTCTATGTCTTAAAGGAAATAGACAAGATATAAGTAATGGTCGTTTCAGCAATGGACTTTGTGGGTTTTATTTACCGTTATTTAGATATTAGGTAATTGTCCTCTAATTGAACTTTAAATTTAAAAAATTATATTCCATTTAATTAGATCTCTCCCTGCAGTAAGCTTGATGTTATTACCCGCACTCCGTACAGCAATTTCAAAATATCTTCCCCAATTTGACAAACTTCAACCTTGTTCAGCCGAGAATCTGTAAAACCCTAAATACTAGTAAATTACAGGGAAAGTAGAACATTCCGATGTTATTCACAAAATCCTCCACAAAATCTAGAAAAGGGAAATCGAGGAATCGATGTTCTTGACGTTGTTCAAGGGACACGAAAACCAATCAAAAGTTTTGTTCTAGTTTTTCGGATTCGAGTTGTTGTTAGTTTGTAACATCAATAAGTACCTACAAACAGAGGTTGTTTGGAAAGGGTCAAAAATAAATATACCTTCTATTTTCAATTAGTTTTGAAAATTTTTGCTGCTTAATTAAGCACTGCTGAAGAATTTTGTAAAAAGTAGCAGATAATTTATAAGTATATGTTAGGTAGATACCTAATATTTTAGATTATTTTCTGTCATCTGTAGTACACCTAGTTTCATCTAAATATACCATCTACTTATTACAGCGTGAAAGAGTTACATTCATCTATCATTATTGTCTATAAAATTATTTTTGCAGTACTTATTCACCTGTTTGTGTTTATTACTCTCTTATGTAAACATATACGCGGTGTACTCGTGCAAACGCTTTCTGTATTCATAAATTCCTTTGAACTTGATATACCTACAACTCATTTTATTGTCAACCGAAACCAAGTTAGAGTCGTAATGGAATACCAACAAATGCCACAATGTAGTGATATTGAGACATCAAACGCTATACACTTCCATTAAAACATGTTGCAATGAAAATTGTTTCATCTGACTGAATATACCTAGGTACTTGATTACGAATTTAATATTTTATTTATTAAATTTTTTGTTATTAGATATTTCAATTTCTGTGGTTGAGAGGGCAAACTTTTCGTTTTTACTTTTTATATATATTCTTTATTGCATTAAAAATACAGAAAAGTGATTACAAATTTTGTTGCAAGGGCGAGCTTATCTCTACACAGAGATCTCTTCCAGCCAACCCATATGTTGCCTTTTTACCTAATAGAAATACATAAATAAATGAGACTGATATAGAATGAGTTTCTGACTATAACATTACTTTGACATGAACATGACTCAAGTGAAAAAAAAAATTATTGATAAAATGACGTGTTAATCAAATAAATATTATTATTTTTCTATCATTTGCGGAATATTACGTAGGTACTTGCTTTCATTCTCTTTCATGTTTGTGACCACTGTAGTGGAACGCAATATTGTGAGCACATTCTCTATTAAATTCTCTATTAAAATGTCAGTTGCGCTTGCGTCACGTTTGGAGTTGGACGTGTGATCTGTGTTTGGACGATTTTAGAAATTATTTGTGAATTTTAATTCATTGTCAGCGATTGTGCATTATTTGTGCGTCATGAATTGTCAAGCCTGCAATTATCCAGTTGACCGGAAAGTATTGCTGAATTGCAGTAAGTGCAAAGGCCGCTATCACCATGACTGCGTAAATATTGACGCGGTGACATACAAGAATAACATTACTGAGCTCTGGACTTCGTGGCTATGCCCGCAGTGTCCCTGCCTTGTGCGGAAAAGGGGCGATTCCACACCGGTGCGCAATAATCTGCAATCTCAAATCCAGCCAAGGGATAACTACATGAATATGTCATACGAAGACACCATGGCACATGAACAGTCGGCGGCATCAGCGGCTGCGTCGGGAGTAGGAGTTGTTACTACGTTGCCAATGTTGCCACCAGTGCAGCCAACCTTCACTTTGTCGGACCTTTCGAACATGTTGGACGCCAAACTTAACATAAAACTCAACGAAATTCTTGACGTCAAATTCAAAGATCACACAAGCGAAATTAAATCAGAGTTAAACAACATCATAGAAAAAATCAAAATGGACTTCAATGCCACGACGGATTTCTTAACTTCAGAGATTAAGGACTTATCCGATAAAATGAAACGCTCCGAAGAACGAATTATACAACTTGAAAATCATAATAGTTCATTACTCTCGGAACTGGCTGTACTGAAAAGCAAACAACCTGCTTTCTCTGACGCTCAGAAGGTCCTCGATGCTTTGGAAAAACTCCAGGATGATCAAAATGAACGAGACCAACAGTCACTCCTTAATGACGTGGTGTTGACAGGGATCCCAGAGTCTGAAGGTGAATCAACCATGCACATCGCGATGACGGTGGCCAACAAATTGGGCACTAGTCTAGACGAACGTGATGTAGTCAGTGTCATGCGAGTTGGTCCTACGAGGCGCACTTCAGAACCATCAGTCTCAGGAGATAATACCTCAAGCCCTCGACCTCGACCTATCATCGTAAGACTGGCTAGGCGTGCACTTCGAGACGATCTTATAAAGTGTGCTCGACTGCGGCGTAAAATTTCTACTGAGGGTCTCGGAATTCCTGATCACAGCCCTAAACCTATTTTTGTAAACGAGCGCCTTACTAAATTAAACCGTATACTGTTTGCGAAGGCTCGCGAAGCAGGAAGTGACTGGAAGTTTATCTGGACAAAGAATGGACACATCTTTGCCAAAAAGGCTGACATCAGGAGTTCTCCAGTACATATTCTGCGAAACGAAAAAGATCTCCAACGGGTTTTTGGTAGAGCTGCTGAGTCTGGAACAAACTAATTGTCGTATTTATTTTGGTATTCTTTTGTCATGTATTGATCTTATTGCAGAAGAAATTGGACTTGATTTATTTTTGCAATTCACTGATCGCGTTCTCAAGCTCTTAACTAACGTTTATACTATCATCATTATCTCCATGCAAATATTATATTTATTTCCTACGCTAACTAACAATTTACTTACCGCTAATATATTGTATCTTTACATAAAATCATATTTCTCCGTTGGGTGGATAACTAAATTTTCATATACACATTCTTTTAATAATGGTTAAAAATTATAGATTAAAGTTAGGTCTGTACAATCCTGGTTCTGTATGTAGTAAAATTGATGAATTTCAAGCGTTGCTCACAAGGGAACAACCGGATATCATAGCCATTAACGAGACCTGGTTAAGTCAGGACAATGAATTTTGTACTCCATCTGTACCGGGCTTTCGCTTCTGCCATCTTCCTCGCCCTCGAGGTTTGCCTAAATCTAAAGGAGGGGGTGTAGGTTTTTATTACAGAAAGACAGTTACTATTCGCAGGCAACCTCACCCTATAATACATGCAGAAGTAGAGCAGATGTGGATAAATGTACGTATAAATAAAACCAGACTCCTTATTGGTACAGCTTACAGACCTCAGTGGGTACGCATTGACAACTTTTTTGAATCCATTACTGAATCAATTTCATCTTTCACTGATTATGATAACATCGTTCTTATGGGAGATTTTAATATTGATGTACAAGATGATAAAAAAAGTGCCCCCCTCAATCAATTTCTCCGTTATACTAACCTAATGAACTACGTCACCGAACCTACTCATTTCACTTCACATAGTGCTACTATTATAGACCTTATTCTAACAGACGCAGCTGTTTCTAAAACTACTGTTAATCGTGTGACTGGACTCGGTCATCATGCAGTTATTTTTGCTGAATTAAAAATTAAAAAACCAAAAATGTCACCACAAGTAATTATTCATCGGCCTTTGAAGGATATAAATATACTAGATTTTAACTCTGCTCTAAACTTAATCGATTGGAATAGAATCTCACAAAATGATGATGTCAATTGTATGCTTCAGATATTTAATGAAACCTTAACTGAATTATATAATACTTTCGCACCCGAAAAACGTATTGTAATAAAGGAACAAAGGTTACCATGGCTTACAAGTAATATATGCTACATGAGGAGATTACGGGACACAGCACACATTAAAGCAAAGTCTACGAAATGTAACCAAGATAAAGAAAATTACAAAAGCCTTAAACATTTAGTGATTTCTAGTACTTTTGCCGAGAAAACCGCATATTTTAACGAAGTCATAAATAAGAATATACACAATGACAAAAAACTGTGGAAAAACCTAAAGTCTACTGTTCTTCCAGATTTTAAAAATAGGTCCGAACTTCCCGAATTCTTTGATGATCCAGATAAAATTAACAAACACTTTTTAAATGTGCCTGGTAATAAAAATGTTACAATTTCTGAGATGACTTTTTATGAATTTCATAGTCACAGTAAAACTAATTTTCAGATAGAACCAGTACATGAAAACGTTGTTGCCAAAATCATACTTGGTATAAAATCTAACGCCCAAGGAATTGATGGTATTTCTAGAGACATGGTACTACTAACTCTTCCACAAACGCTGGAAGTAATTACTAATATTATAAATAAATCTATTAGGCAAGGTGTTTTTCCACATCAATGGAAAATAGCGCTTGTACAACCTCTACCTAAAAAAAATAATGTTACTGATGTTAATGAGCTTCGTCCGATCAGTATCTTGCCCTTCCTGTCCAAAATTATGGAGAAGGTTGTCTATGATCAAGTAGTAAAATACTGTGAATCGAATGGCATTCTACCAGAATTGCAATCTGGGTTTAGAAGTAAACGAAGCACTACTTCTGCACTTCTTGATGTCGTAGACAACCTTCTCACGCATCAGAACGACGGAATGGGCTCAATCTTGGCGCTGCTTGACTTCTCAAGAGCATTCGACTCCATAAACACATCTTTGTTGCTGTCCAAACTGTCTTCCTATGGCTTTAATATCAGAACACTTCATTGGTTTAACAGCTATCTTAGTGGCCGTTATCAAAAAGTTTTTATGCGTAGGTCAGATGGTAATCACTTGACATCACAGCCTCTTCTGGTTGATCGGGGTGTACCACAAGGATCAATTTTGGGTCCTCTCCTTTTTATTATCTATAGTGCTGATATAGTTCACTGCCTTCATAACTGTAAATACCATCTTTATGCTGATGACCTCCAGGTTTACATTCCGGTAGATCTTGGTAATGTTGACGATGCCGTGTACAAAATGAATCAAGACCTAAATAGGGTATACCATTGGGCTGAAAGGAACTCTCTTGTTTTAAATCCTGTTAAGTCAAAACTCATTATATTAGGCACCTCCAATCAAATAAGCTCCATCAAATCACACGATCCTAATGTTGCAATAAAGGGAGAAAGACTCGAACATGTGGCTGAGGCACGCAATTTGGGTCTGGTTTTCGATAGTCAACTACGTTTTGAAGCACATGTAGTGGAAGTAACACGCAACTGCTTTTACAGGCTTAAGGTGCTGTATCGAATCAGACAATTTATTGGTGTTGACATGCGGATCAAGCTGTGTGAAACTCTTGTGTTATCAAAATTGAATTACTGTCTCACGGTATATGGCCCTTGTCTTTACAAAAAATCTCTATCACTCATTCAAAGAATACAGAACGCTTGTGCCCGATTCTGTTTTCCTATTCCTCCACGTGCTCACGTAACACCATTCCTAAATAACTTCAATCTACTTAAAATGCAAAGCCGGTTAATTCTCTTTTACGCGTCTCAACTTCACGATATTATTAAAACACAGAAACCTGAATACCTTTTTAAAAAGCTATCCTGGCGTTACACTAATCATAGGTATACATCAAGATCCTGCTCCAATGTTTTTCACGTACCAAGACATCGTACTGCCGCTTTTAGAGGTGGATTTAGTTACCAAGCTTCTAAATGCTGGAATGACATACCCCCTCCCATACGGTCCCTAAAATCTAAAAACACTTTTAAAAAAAAATTACGAGAACATTTACTATCAACTCAAAAAGCAATTCCATAATGGAATGGTAACTAAACCTACTAAGTACCAAACTGCAATTTTAAAATGTTGGCCTTATTAATATACTATATCATAGAAATAATAATGTCATTGTATATCATATATTTTTATCTATTTATTTATTTTTACTTTTATTTTATTAATTACTGCAATCGTCCGCTTATTATTTATTACAAATATTACGTCCAAAACTAGTGCATTTAATATTATTGTTAAGAGCGCAACTCGGGCTACGGTGCTGACAGAATATCAGTGTTACTGGTTATACGTATAACCTGTAACAAACGCTGAGTCAGCCCCATTTCTCGTGCAATACAGATCGCAACATTCATTTTAAAATACTGATTGTTTTCACTCTGTTTAGTTTAAGTAATATAATTTTATTGTATGTTGAGCTTTGTGTTGTTTCGTGAATAAACGTTTTTCTATTCTATTCTATTCTTTTTCTAAATTTCAGGCTAACAATATACCTACAAAATTAGAAAGTTTTGACCGAAAACCGAAACAGACCGCAATTTTAGCGAAGTGGCAATATTCGTATAGTACCTCTATCACAAATTGGATTCTATTGAAATTTTATTTAGTAGGGTTAGAGATCTGACTCTGAATAATTGAATGAGTCTGTCCCTTACAGTTGGTGTTAAGTATAATCAAATTCAGCGTTGATTACATTTTGTACCGTATTTGGCGATTTTTCGTGCAGAATAAAGTCTGTATCTGTATCTATATGTCGCAATAAGATAGATCTAGCCCTGATAATTATATCCCTAGGAATATAACTATATTTCTATTATTTATCTAGTAAACAACAGAACCTAACCTAACCTAAACTAACCTAACCTAAATCACTAAACTATTGTCTAAACTAAACCGTATCATTATAATATTGTGTTCCTAGGATTTTAGTAATGAATCGCTCGTATAACTGTGTTATTCCTATGAATATAATCATACCACGGCCAGATCTATGTTACTGCGACATATACATGCATCTCAGGACTGATTTAGAGACTACCTGTTATGAATGGTTGTGTAAAATCAGATATAATTTTTTTTTTAGACCTTTAACGCAGTACTTTCGAGCCTAGCAATCATAATAATATATGCAATATTACAATTTCCAAAATTTTCAGCAGTCCATTGAGTAATTAATACCCCATTGTTAATTATTTTGGCGAGTTCCTTGCCTGTGGGATAATAGGACGCTAATCCTCGATCCCTACAGGCTGGTAACGGGTATGCAATATCAGATTATTCACGTGTTATTGCAGACACGCTACTGGTTTGTACCAATATGGTGGATAATGTATTCGGGTAAGTTGAAATTAAAGGGTTAGTGGATGGTAATTGAGTGTAACTTAATATACGAAGGTTAATTATATAAGCTATCATAAAATATCTCTGAATCAAACATTTTGTCTTTAAGGAAGAAAACGCGTATCATATTTCCATGGTGGATAAATTGGATAAGTTGAATGCTATAATTTACATGTCAAATTGATTTTAATAATACTTTCTTTGTTCTATTAAGAACTGAAGTTAAACATTGGTACTTGTTTATAGGTAGGTATGTTTTAGTTCACAGATATGAATTTTCTTCTAATGGTTTTGGATGTTTTGGTCCACAAAACGGCTCGTTTCTAACATTGTTGCTTAATAAACTCGCTGCAGCAGATATTTCTATTTCCTGCCTATTAAAAATAAAAAATAATGTTCTATCTCCATTTACCACACGTTTATCCTTCCAGCTCAAAAAGCAATCACAATAAAGATGTTTTTCGTGCCATGATGATTTTTCACGTAAACAGAAACTCACATATGAGCAAATTCATAATCCCCGTGCTTATATTCACTCCTGGAACTATTTACCAACTCCCATTTGGTTACACCTAGCCAATAGTAGTTTGAACCGCCGCCACCGCATCCTCCTGGCTTTTAGCTGGTGCTAGGAAATTTAATTAAAACTTTCCAGTTTTTCAACACTAGACAAAGTGACCACGATCCTTACAAATTTAAGGAATTTCTCGGCGAACAGGCAACATCGATCTAAACCCAAGACTATTAAGTGGACCCATTATTCGTGCAAGAGCAATTAGCTTTCTAGAACGCCTCACCCTCCTCCCAGTTTTGGCTTTGACGGTTTTATTTTAACACTCAAAGAACAAATTTACATTCCAATTAATAAAAACATCGTTAAAATGTGAAAATCTGCCCCAACTTTTAAACAAGTTAGGAGAAACATTTTGCTATTCATCTTAAAAGAACTTTGCGATGCTTGTACGTCGTATTAACTTTTGCTTTTTAGAGATGATTGAATATGTACTTAACTTCTAAATATTTCTCTTCTGAATTTACGAGGAGACAAAGCTGTAAAAAGTTATGGAAACCTCAACGTATCCTACCAGCGTTATCGGGAATATTGGAATACTGTCGGAATAGGAAGTGGAATTCTGTCACTAATAAAAATGCGGAAAATGCGAGCAGTTGTTGACAAATAGCTTCCAGACAGCACCCCGAAACAACATCAGTCAAATCGTGGCACTGGCGTGGGAATACATTTATATTTACGAAGGATAGAGGATGTTTATAAATGCAAATATGCTGTATTTGTTTTTGTCGGCACCGTCATGACCAGTTATCTGTAGAAACAGAATGTATTGATTTTCGACTGCTTTTCGAATGTGTACTCTTGTGAATTATTATTTCTAAAAAAAAATGTTTGACCGTTGTTGTTTGTAATATAACATCATACTTATTAGAGAAAGTAGAAAACAGTCACAATTTAACTTCAGTTATTTTTGTGTATATTTATAATATTGGGGTGCAATTGGGCTCAGTATACATAATTTATGTAACAAAGTCGTGAGGAATAAAAACAGTATAACCGAAACATAATTCAGTTTTTTTTTTTTATTATGTCATTCACACTCATAAGTACTCACCTTCTATTATTTCAGAATAAATTACCGGAATATAGTCGTGGGCGTGAAATTAGCGCGGGGCAGAGTAATGGCCCCGGAAAGAGGATCGCATTTGTTTAATTTTGTATGAAAACCGAGTTGTGCGTATTGTGGACGCCTTTAAACCGGCTCTTAGAATTTAAAATTTAAATTAAATTACCAAATTTTAAGTAGGTTCTTTGCGATTGCGACCCCTGAACGAACATGATATCTTTAACAAAGAGGATTTTGATTACATGTCCCATACTGTCCTTCTGATTAATTTTATTGCGTTATAAAACTCTGCCTTTAAAATTAATATTTAATTGAGGAAAAAATAAAATCCTTTGAACTATTTTCCTCCATGTAGATCACACGATTACAACGAAATTCACTTGACGATGTTATTTTCAAATATTTGTATAACGTTCCGTATTTAAGTACCTACTTTAACGTAAAATAGGTATATTGCCCTCGGATTACTTAATTACCGAGAAAATGTTCCTCTGCCAAAGACTCGGCGCAAATTTTCTTAGTAAACATCTTCACACAACGTACTCCCAATGGTATTATACTGTAGAGAAAATATAAAATATTTAGCTATATTTTATACGCAAAGTGGGGCAATTTCGGTATTTGCATAGAAGCAACCATTTTTTCAGGTTCGGTAAACGCGAGAGCGTACACCCGTGGGAATGCATCCTGAATCCTGAATCTATGTGAGTATGAATCTTATAACTTGTGAGTGAAATACCTATATGCTGACGCTTTAATCAATTTTGTAGCTGTTGTTTATCCCTAGGTGTGTACTTGGTGCTTGTAAATTGAAAAAAAAGTTAATTAAAATGAGATTATTTTTATTTCTTTTTTCAGCAGGGTTAACATGCGAAGCGCTCAAGCAATATTGCTATCGATTCGTCGAGGGCGCGCCTTAATTAAATCTTGACTAAAATTTTTGTCGTCAATTTTCTCACATGATATAAAATGACAGATATAGACTTACCCATATTAATTAAATCGTGATTTTTGCAAATTCGAATGAAACACGTAACGCACGAGATAATTGTGACGATAAAATCATAAAGTGTAAACAGTCTTAACGCAATCCATGAGCCAACGCTTTTGTATTCCAAGAAATCGCACTAGTTATGAATTTCTTGTCTATGTTAAGAAAATCGAAACATCTACGGAAAACGCTACAAAAAACTAGAGGTAGTTTGATTACAAAGATGTGAAAACGACTCTATACATACATACATACATAAAATCACGCCTGTATCCCTAATGGGGTAGGCAGAGCAAAAACGACTCTATACATTTAGAAGAAAAATATCGCTGTTATGCGACTATGTCCCGATATGAATTGTGTCTTAGGCCCGTATTTATAAACAGCTCTCAAGTGTTACAGCGAGTTTGAGTTCGTATCAGAAATGTCATTTCAGTACAAAACGACCTGTCAAACCTATACTTAATATTGATCTCAATCTTGAGATCGCTTAATAAATACGAGCCTTAGAAAATACATAAAAAAAACTAAGTATTGTACGAACGATTGCAGCTTCACGTGTAATGATCACGTCATGTCAGATGAAAGGAGGAAAAGGGGGAAAGATTGAAGAGCAAAACTCCTTTTTTTTTCTTTCATATCGGTTTCTGTCGTTTAATCCACAATCAAAACAAAGATAAGAAAAAAGGTTTTCCGGTTATTTACCGATTTTCCATTAAAATAAACTTATCCTTTTAGCCTTGAGAACAGTAACAATATATGTGCGATATGTAGTACCACTTATCTTCGACGCCAGAGCAAAAGAGATAGAGATAGATTTAGATTTATCCCTCCCTCACCCTCCTGTACCTTCAAATTGTCTTACTTATTGTAACCTAGGACCAGAGATCTAATCAAGTTATATCTTGCTTATTCGCCGATAAGAAAAATTCCGGAACGAGAGTGCAAAAAAGTAAGGATTTTTTTGTACTGAGTAATCCAGCGTTCAACTCAGCAAACAAAGAGCAGGATTAATAAAAACCGTGATGGCGGACGTTCTGTTTTATAGTTCTTATAGTGTTAGTGTTAAGCCCGGGCGCGCGAATTAGACCCAGACAGCGCAGTGGTTACGTAACCAACACTCGATGCACTTGACATCGCCAATACTACTCAATAGCGCTTCATTTCATCCTACCCTCATTTTTGTACTGCTTAATCAGTAAGTGGTATGAATTCATGGGTTCAGTTATATTTACTGTAAAATATGAAAAATGTGGTAGGACTAAAACTGAAAGAAAATAACTTTTTCCGGGTAAGAAAAACGGCGCAGTTCAAATAAGTTCTCCAAAAACGTCTTTACTCTACAATTCTTAAACAAAACTTACCTCAACTTTCTTACATCCCAACTTACATCAACACGAGCCCAACTTGCGCAGAAATGTCACTGATACCTTTTCGGTCCAAGTTTATGAAATACACGCACTGGAATCAACTGGGAAAGTTTATTAGTCCGGCATCGGCGCGGGTAGACGAAAGTTGCGGCGGGCGGGCGAGCGAGTGGAGGGTTCGCGCGCCGCCCGAGAAGTGGCGGCCATGGGTGCAGGGGTACGGGGGGATGACCAGCCCGCATGCGCAGGGTTAGGCGCCCGGAGAGCAATGACGTCACACTGGATCCGCCAGAGTGCCGCCCGTGCAGAGCGTCCGCCCGCCTGCCTCTCCCGCACGTCTACCTCTGAGTCGCGCCGGCTCAGACGTCGTCCCATGACTCATACGTCATGACGTCCTTGCGACTATCGTAAAAAAATAATATTGATGCGTACTCATATTAACTACTTGGCCACAAATTGTCTGCGTCACTCGATAAGCAACTAAATGAACACTGAAGTGCTTAAGCACAAATTTTACTTTCAAACGTCTTTGAGCTAAGATAGACGACCTCTAAAATATTTCAACCTCTTTTATAAGTTCAAATCCTTGAATCAAGAATGTACCTAAGAAATCTGCGCCACAAAAACGATTTTCTCTTTATTTTTATATTGGGCATTGGAAAACAGAAGTTACGTACTCAGTTTGACGAATAAAATCGTACCCTTGTGACTTTCACTGCGACCCTTTTCTGTCCCTGCCAGTGACAATTTAAGGGTTAAATGCAACGTATTTAGACGTTATTATTGTCAGGGTAATAAATTTCCGGGAAAACGATTTCTTTGTTTAGATTGTTGTTTATAACGGGAATATTTCGAATCAAGAGCCTACTCCATGCGGTTTCGATTTAGGATAGGTATTCTACATAATAGTAGGCAACCATTCCAAAATATTGAGAAGAGTATTCGATATCACACACAATGTGA
Organism: Scrobipalpa atriplicella; assembly: GCA_029255725.1. NCBI lineage: Eukaryota > Metazoa > Arthropoda > Insecta > Lepidoptera > Gelechiidae > Scrobipalpa > Scrobipalpa atriplicella. The sequence continues at coordinate 27,476 of JARACY010000117.1, forward strand.
TAATTATAAACGCATTCAAGCCTTCTGATAATTAAAATTAAATTTGTTTCACTTAAATTAGTTCAATAATTAAATATTTATGTACCTAGTGTACCAACACTATAACATGATTTCCATTATAAATAATTTCCTGCTGCTTTGTTTTTGCAGGTTGATTAAACTAGTAGGAAGGTAAAATACTTATTGTGAAAATAAGTATGAAATTTAGGTACAATACTTATTGTGAAGAAACAGGCTTGGGAAGGATTTGTATTTTTATTAACATACTCAAAACCTGCAGGATTGATATAAAAAACCTATTCATACGTAATATTTTCAGATAAAAAAATACCCATTTTTCCTATAGAAAACTCATTTATTTGACGGTGAAATTATTATAGTTTTATTAAATTATACCTTCCACAGCTCAAACCTTCATTCATTTGTTACAGCAAACAGTCAGCCACTGTTAGCTAGTGGTAAAATCCACGCGCTGTAATTGAAATAACAACACAAACAAAATGTATTCACTGTATTGCAAACAGTGAGGGCTGGCTTATTAACTTCAACGTCCGACTCTATTAATTTATGCACTGAATGTAACAGGACTTTACAGGGCCGACAATTTTAAGGTTTCGGTTGAGTAGGGAGTATTATTTTCGCAAAATAAAATTAGCATCATTTTATTGTAAAGGCTGCAACACACTGCCCTCCGGCATGCGGCAAGGGCGGCGGTCATGGCGCCGGCCCGGTGAGCATAATCCGAGTGAATTCATACAATATGTAAAAAATCCTCAAGATAGAACTTTAAGTGAAAAAATAATAAATAATTACGGATGTGTGACTGAGTAATTAATCAATATTGCGTTTTTGATAGGGTTTATACATTTTTCAGATAAGAGTAATTAAAATGAGGTTTATAATCCAAAGTTTGTGTATACTGATAACTGTAGATAGAAAGCCTTTAGCGTTAACTCGCCAGTGTAAGTACCCTGTGTGGTAAAGTGTGATTGGTATTTTTATTTTGTGCATTAAGAAAAATAGAATATAGGTAAAACAACAAATATTTCCAGTAAACAAGACGTATACAAATAACAAGGGATGGTTTGCTCATTAACGTAACCCGTCGGATGCAATCAATGATTGCGCGACGTTAACTCAACGCGACATCAGCGCGGATATAAAATGTACAGTATTTTTCTTAAAGTAACAAAGAAAAATATTTACTCGAAAATATATTAAACATATTTCATGTTCTCAATAAAAATCTCCTCCTATCTCGGCGTTCATGTTTACGGCGAATACCTACGTTTTTTTTAACACATTTAAAATACCTATCTGATAAAAATAGAAAGCGGTCGAAAGTTCGTTCATTATCCAAGTAAATTAATTTATGCTTGCAATTCACATTTATAGCGAACATTCACCGAGATTTTCAAAGAGAATATTTGAAAATATTTTATTACGTTTGTGTTTCCTGGAGTCCTGTATCAAACGGGATTGAAACTCAATCTGAAATTAAATAAAGTACAAGTAGGTATATGTACTACAGATAAATAAATTTGTTTTATATTATTTTTGTGATTGGATCTTTTTATTATGAAATTCTACTTCGCACATTCTATAATCGCACGGTTTTTATTTTATGTAGTTTAAAGTGTTTGAATAATCCGCTAAACGTGAACAAAATTTCCCGTTTAAATGTTTTCGCTGTACACAACGATATGAGCAAGCAGCTTACTTGGTCGGTTTAGCGGTATCGTAGACTGAAATAATTATGCAATAAAATTCTCTACGCTAAAATAATACTGCAACAGTATTCAAATTCAACATATTAGCTGGCAGGTACTTATAATATTATAACAATTATATATTTACATACTCGTGGTCGTGGCATAAATTATTAATTTATTTTTACTCCTATAGACAACATAGAATGAGTGCTTCGCAATGGGACCACCTGAGTTGCAAACACTATCTGGCGAGTGCCAAAAACCTTGCATAGAAATATACTTCATTGCACAAAAACACAGAATTTACAAATAAAATGAACAGAAAGTAGTAGGTATAATTGACGACCTTATCGCTAAGGTAGCAATATCTTTAAGGCAACCAGGCAGTAAACAGCGGAATAAATAAATTGACGCGGGTCAGCGCAACAAAAAATAAATAAAATAATATACTTTAACTTACCTAGATCACTCTATTGTCGACTTTGGTCAACTCTGGCACTAGAGTCAAGAACAAATGTAGATAAAATATTATGAATGAATAGCAATATTACGCAGAAAAATCTTGAATCTTATAACAAACAACACAGGTTTTTTCCGTATCTGAATAAACATTTTTTTACAATAATAACATGTTCGTTCAAAATCCCAATACTAGAATTTTCATTTCATTGTACTTACACGGTAAAAATAAAAAAATATAAAATACATAATATTTATTGGATCCTTGCAAGTTGAATTTGATCCAATCTATTATAATGTATGATAATATTTTAATAATATAATTATTTATATTATAAATTGTATGATATTGATTCCTATTTGCAACATCTATGAATACCTAAAATCGTTAATAAGAGAAAGTCATGGGCCGTTTGAATTCCGAAGTATCCATGAACAAGCTCCTGGATTTGCGGGTTCACACTGGAATCTCAACTTTATCTGCAGTGTTCATCAAGCGATAGAGCGAATGAGGAAATTCAATTCCTACGTACACATCGTATTAGGATAGCAGAGGAGAGTTCTACATCAGCAACGGAAGCCAAATCAAATCAGTGTTCATTGTGAAGTTATTTTTATATTTATGTGTGTTGTGTTGTGAAAATATATTATAGGTATTACTTATCTATAATAATGATGCTGGTTTGAGAGCGATAAAAAATATTGAATGTTCCAGCTACATCTTTTCCCGGGCATACTGTAGTCATTACAAGGAATCAAGGGTTTCAGTGCATTGTAATTTAGGCGATGGACTGAGAAAACCTATTACTATGCTTACTGTATAGTATAGGTACCGTTCTTTTATTCCAAAATAACCTCAAAACTTGTAAGACGTGGCAAACCTCTTTTTATGACTTTTTCAACCCGGGATTTAAACCGGGTTTTCCCTTTGGGAATAAGATATTATGTCACAGCCTGGTCACAGCGCAATAAGTACTTACCTTTTATCTATAGGTTGGATAGGATAGGTTGAAGCTTCGTAAAATATATTTTTTAATCCTTCGATCATCTAAGTACCTACTACCTAGATAGAATAAAAACGAAGAAACTTTTATATCTTTATCATATTCCAAGTGGATGAAGATTGTTGTCACGAAATCAATAGATATTGGCACCCTATTGTTATTCAGCCAATGCTACACATATCTTTCAGCTTAACATATGACGAGGGTTTTCCTCACAAATGGAATATTCAGAAATATTCGAATACGCGATCTGATATCGCGAACATTTAGGACCGGATTGAAATCTGAAACGGACATGCATAATATTCGTATGCTTTATTTTTTATCCATATTTTCCATCTTTTTTTGTGAACTGCAGAAATATTGTTAAGCTGGTTAATGGACCCCATGATAGGTACACACTTTAGTCCATTATTTTATGCGGTCAACTCATCGGGTCAATTTGATGGATCATGTAACGCTAATGAAAAAAAAACGTAAATTCATATTTTTCATATAGAATTGCCCTTAATCTGTTTGAATCACAGATATTAGTGTGACCATACAACAAGTTGGACACAATCTGTACAAGAGTCCAACTTGGATATGAGCATGTTTTTCCTCGCCGGCATCAGACTGCAATGATCGATCGGCCAGCGGCTGTGCTCTCCGCAAATTGCTTTGGCTTCTACAAGATCTATCACCTTGTTTTCTAACTAGACTCTAAAAACTTTGTACGATCTCGCATATTTGTATAAACCTTTTGTTAAAATATATTACGACTTACACGATATGAATCAGCTACCTATAGAAGAAAATTATATGAAACATTAATACTTACTTCCTCTATGTCAAACATCAAACTGTACTAGGTCTCATTTTGATTTTGACGGACCCTTGCCCAAAATGTAGGTACCTATAATCGTGTTATTTTAACCTAAATTATCATGACCGCATCCATATTCATTCATAGATCCCTTTCATCCGGTTTCCTTTAATCAAATAGGTACGTAAGCAAAGTAAATTGGTAAATTTGAAATCTGTGCTCAAATTTGCCAGTCGACTTTGCAAGTTTGCCAACAGTAACATTGGTGGAAATTAATCCTCCTCGATAACCGAGAAAATTATTATTATTCAAAGTATTCAAACAGTTAGTAGAAATATCAGTCAAAATATGACTTTCATAAGAATTTTGTTTCATTTGAAAATATAAAAAAGGTGGTATACTTACATAGGTTCCTGTATATTTTTTAGTATTTTTTATTATTGGGATACAACCGTACATGTAAAAATCACTGACACGACATTTTTCTATTCTATCAAAGACAATGATTGGAAATCAAAAACATAAAAGTGCTCTCTTTTTTTTGCCTGTATCGTTTTTGCTAAACATTGGAACTACCTACATATTTAACAAAATGACTAACCTATGTCCCCCGAACCTGTGTCTAAACAAACCCAAGACCTCAATTTCGCGGGCCCAAGACGTAACCACTAGACATCGAAATAATCGAATAGAACGTCATCTCTACAAATATACAGACAACACTGTGCATGATGTAGAAAAGTGAAAGGCTGGGTCTCCGACTGTTGATTCGACTTACCGCTGTGGACAGAAGATGTGTACCTGATAACACAGATGGCGTTGTTGTCAATAAATAGACACTGAATTATTATTTTATAAAAATGCCTAACTCGTTTAACTACATAACACAAAAAAGTCGACAGGGCGTTTTTTTAAAAGATGCATAGGAAGTGTATAATAGGTAGATTCTATATGATTTTAATTTAAAATATCAATGCAGAATTTTGCAATTTAAATGATAATCAGTGTATTAAATAAAATAAAAATAAAAGTTTTACAAGTTATCGTCGCTATTGATCTGATTCAATACTAAACCACATCTCATCATTTCACTATCCCGATACTTTTATATTATTGTTTCAAATTTAGCCATTATTCTGAAATATGAGTTATTTTTTGCCAATTTTAAACTACCAGTAAAACTTTTTTTTATTACTATTAAAGATGACTTATTAAAATAAGAAAGAACTTTTCACTACAAAACATTTATCAATATTGAGATCACGTAAAAAGGAACAATAAATTAGACTCCTGCGCCACTCAGTACGCAAATCAGCATTCCAAGTTCCACCACGCCTAACGGATGTGGTCGCTATTTTCTTGCCAACCATTTTAGTATATAACTGTCCTTATTTATATCTAAGCAACTGCAAGATAATTGGAACGGGATTTATGGCTTTATTAAGTTTATTTCTTAACCACGGAAGCTTTAAATAGGTAGAACGAGTTGATTTGATACACAATGTAGGAGTATCTACGAGTAAGTGCTTTTAAATAAATAATTCGGAAAAATCAGGAACTAAGCAATTCCGTATTACACAAAACATACATAAATTATTAAAGGTTAGTAAAACCCAGACTTAGATAACACAAATATTTGCGATGATCAGTTTTTTTAGAGGCAGTGCCAATTTTCATCCTGAAAAACTTTCATTCCCACGGGAAAACTCTTTTAACGCGGCGGGTGTAACCGCGGGCTGAAAGTTAGTGTAATAAATAGACTAAGAAAAATATCTCATTTTGGATAACTCTCCCGTAAGTATGCCCACTTTGACAATATTGTAGCAGAAATGCGAATTATCCAACCATTACAACAAATTACAGCAAACGGACGTGGTCGCCATCTTCGCAGCCATCTGCGTAAGCGGATTAGGTACGGGATTATTTATAGGCAACCGTCATTAGTTTGTAATTAGAAAATAATTTATCCCTTTACACTTTGAGGTATCTATGGAGCTATGTACTGAGAGTGAATATTTAGAATACCCTCTTAAAGATTTGCGTTGCTTTTAAAACAAAGTAAATTAAATACTATGGTCTCTACATTTAATCATTTTAATTTAAAGTACTTAACATTACCTACATCTGGTCAAAGTAGGCTTTCCGTGCCATTCTTCTTTCCGAGTGTGTTTCCGAGTGGCCTTATGACCTGATGAACCCTGGTGGCAGAGTTTTTAAACGCCTATTAATTAGTCAGCAGCTAATAGGCAATTCTTAGATGCACTTGTCTATCTTTAGATCTGAAAGCAATATGGCTGCGGAAACACGACCTTGGCCGCTTGTTCAATGACTATCGCTAATAATTTCGGATCTATCTGGCTCCGGTTCCCAAATGCCAATATCACACACGGCAAGGTATGCGCGCGAGCACATTGTCACGACTTCCATAATAATCATAGTCACGCCTTTATTCCATTATGGGGTTGGCAGAGTGTAACATCCTGTAAAGTAAAGGTCGCGTACGCAACGACTCATAGATTTAATTGTTTAAAGTTAGTAACAAGTTGTCAGCCTATTGCCAAAATTGCAATAAATTGTAACCCCCTCCCACTACTGATTCTACAACGTGTAACATAAAGGGTATATGCATCGAGAAATGTGTGAATCTACCCATGAAACTGAACAACTTTCCCTAAGGAACATAGGTCGAAAAACGAAAAAAATAGTTTGACCTTCCATACAAAATGCATCAGCTGATAGCGCATTTAGTATGGGAAGTCAAAACTTTTTTTTCGTAATTCGACCTATGTTCCTTAGGAAAAGTTGTTCAGTTTCATGGGTAGATTCACACATTTCACGTTGCATATACCCTTTATGTTACGCGTTGTATAGTATGCCTGGGAAGACAAGCAGCTGAAGCATTCTATATTTCTTATCCCTTCCAGTCCAGCTTGGAATAATCATTATTTTACACGGCATATGCGCGAGAACACCATTGATTGTCACGACTTAAACTTCATTATTACATTGACTTATTGTTTCTACTTCTTAACATTGATACTTACATTGTTATTGTCGGTATTTTTGTCAAGGTACATTCTATTAATTGAGCCGTAGGCTCCATTTAATTGTCAATCACTATTAAGACATTTGTTACTATTCATTTTGATTTTATATTTTGTTTTCACGATGTGTACAAAATAAAACATGCAAATGTCATTGTTATAAACAATCAAATTCAGTACATTATGTCAATCAAATAAAAATCTTTTTGTAGGTACTCTAGTAATGTACTCGTACTAAGTATGTTAATACATAAGATAAGAACCCTTATCATTTTAGTCTCGAGATTAGGCATTTTTCGCTAAGAAATTAAGCGTTATCCTTTACTCTACATAATTGGTTTGTTTTTTAAATAATTAATATAGCAATAACTTTTAATTACTATTCTTTATTTTGTGATATTCTTCACACGGTAAGTCAATTTATTATTTGTAAAAAAAATATATCATTAACATTTAATAAAATTTATTATGTTCAATTTAAATTGACTACTATTACTTTTCATGCCCAATTGCCTTTTAATCTTATGCCTTCAGCGTAATATCAATAGTAGATCGTCCATTTTTCTCAATCACAATTTGATTAAAAGATCATCTTAGCAAATAGCCACGAGTGATATTTGAAACCAGTCCACTGTTGATGAGTTCATTCATTAAGTTTTTTTAATAGGATGACCTTAAAACTTGTGAACGTTTATGGTCACAGATGAAATTGATGTATTCGTCAGTAGAAATAAAAAAATATTGAAATGTTACGAATGTGTGGCCTTGGCTTGGTAGAATTTGACATTTCGGCAAGGTGTGGTTGTCGCGCCCTCCAGGTTACGTGAGCCGATACCATCGCAGAAGCATCTTCAGATACTTACCTATTACTGCATGGCAATATGTTGGCTATGCAATGCAGTGTTAATAAGTACTGGCGACAAGCTATGGCAATAAGTATTTCCTTGAACCGTTAGAGTGAACGCTATTATCCAATCGTATCTCAAATGAACTAAATGACAGTTTGTCATATTATGGGACCATTAAATTAATTTTCGATGTTTTTTCACGGAAAACTTTCAGCAAAGCGATTACTATTAAGTAATTGTTTAATGTTCTACCCATTAATCATCATTTATCTGGTGTTTACCTGTTAATATTGTAGGTACTACTTATAAAACAAATCACATTTTAGTTTGATTACATTAAATCCACAAAATTTTGCGGCAGATTTTAGTTTCAGTGATTACTAAATTTATTAATAGAGTAAATAGCACATACTAAGAATTAGTCATTTATCTCTAAAAATATCTGAATACGCCAAGAGCAATCAGTAATTTCCGGAACAGACATTTCGAAATTAACTCCAAAATGTCAGCAAATGAGTAAGAGCTGACATAAGCGTATACCTGATGCTGACAAATTATCAAAAACACTTCTATTTCCCTGACCTCGAAGTTGAACCTCTACGAAGGCAGTATTGGACACGACTTCTATGACAGAAATTCTATCATTCCCAATAGTATCAATTAAAATAATTATCTGTCATTTGTCTTGAAAAAATATATAGAATTTCGTGATCAGTCTGTGAGAAAATAAAATATGGGTTTACAGACAGTTCAAGTGGTGTCAAGTGTTTGAGGTCAGATCGATTTAGTATTATTGTATTAAGTTGGACAAGTTGATGTAATTTACATACATGTTAGTTGTCAAATGAACGGAAATACAAATCAGAGAAAATAAACTTGCAATACTAGCCAGCAGAAAGATTGTCAATCAAACAATACAACTTAATTGTAATTTAAGAGGTGTTATTTTAAATAGAGCAGGGCAGGTTGTGCACGTGTCCTTAGAACCGTAGAGCGGGTGAAATTGATCACGGCCTATTTAGATAAAGGCAATAATTTCTTAAGGTGCTGCACGACTGTTGGCGCCGCAGTAAAATTAAAATATAAATTTCTTGCAGAAAACTCAATTTTCCGAATAAACGCAAGATAAAACAGAAGTTATATCTATAATTATAATACAAATAAGTAAACGTTGCCTCTGATTTTAAAATAATTAAACTAGATTCTTGCAAGTTACAGATAGATCCAAAAATAAACTACATATTTACTAAATTTTGCATTAGCATTTTGGTATCTGTATTGTAACTTATGGTACAGCCAACCAAAGAGTTAGGTTAGCAAGCCCGTTTCAAACCGATAACGTTTTTTCGGGTAACTGTTTGTCATGAAATTTCGTAAAATTGTGCAGGTTTCTGTCAATTTCGTAAAATCTAAAAACATAAGTAAACACCCGAAAAAAAAAACATTTTCATTTTGTAGCGACCCTGGTACCCTAGCTCCTTGGTTGGCTGCACATTCAGTACATTTCTAATAAGGGCGGCGCTATGAGTCTTGGAGCGCCTTAATCAATGCGGGCGTATCGACTCTATCGGCCAGATCAGATTATTCGGTTGCGTGCGAGGCCGCGACAGACACGACTCACTTACGTACCCTACTCCGTCAGCTGATAGACAATGCGACTGATGCAAACCAAGAGCAAGTGTTAACCAGGTTACAACACGCATTCTTTACTTATTTTTATTTATCGGATGGCTTTCAATTGGTACGAGGTCTAGAGGACAGTGCAGTGTAGCAGCTGGTTGTGTTACACTCTTAGCACCCGGGGCTATGTTTAAGGTTTTTAAGGATGGTGGAGCAAAGCAACATCGCGCGCCCCGTTTAAGGCCACTTTTCGTAACAGTGAGCGGCACCGATGGTTTAACGAGCTCTCCGAATCACAGAATCCTTTTTCTTGACAGACAATCAGCTGAGTCAGCCTGCATTGAAAAAAAAAAACACAATCTGATAAATTGACAAATTTATTCTTTGTATTCCCGTCGTGGGAATCGACCCCCAGCCTACGGATAAGGTTGAGATCGCTAGACCATGAAAGCAGTTCAAGTGTTAGCCAGGTTACAACACGAATTCTTTACTTTTCTTCTTTACCGGGTAAGTGGGCCAATAATTGACCTTGTAGGTGAGGCTGTCAACGCCCCGGCGGCGTACTTTGACTTATTGTGCTGGCGCCTTATCTCCTCGTATCTCCTCGTATCTCATTGCTATTCTATTTATTTATAGCATGTTTTATTGCGTTGTACACGATATCAAATCACGACGCTATTTTTGGATAAGTTAATTCTATGTAGAAACTGTCCTTTGTAAGTAAGTATGTATAAAACAGAACAATATATTTCTTCAAGAAACGCAGGTCAAAAAATATGGCCTTGACTGAAAATGACTCGATTAGCTAACACAATAAGTAAGAGTTATTAATTTAATATTTACAAATAAAGAATAGGTAACTATGTTACCAAGTAAGAGACCAATATTTTTTAAGTATTCCTTACGGAAAATTGTTCAGTTTTATAACTTATTCCACTTTTAAATACTGAGATAGAGTAGGTTCTAATTTTCATCACGTATATTTTACTTATATAGGTAATATAGGTAATAAAATAATAAATTGTGTCGGTTCCATGAAGTCATAATAAATTTCTACCATAAAGTTTCAAAGTATCGTAAGGAATGTAGAGTCTTGTCACATGACTTAATTTCGATCCCTAGTTGAAATATGTCGGGTAATTTCCTAGTTCAAATATTTGATCGTTATAGTTACATGCTCTGAACTCACGATCGGGCTATTGAAGTGTAGGCACTGGCGCCAAAGTGAAGTTGAACAATGTGGCACATGTTACATGCAAGGACTACATTCCTGTGCACGTTCAAATCAAGGTTTTATAAACATTTATATGAGTTTTATTTTCATGTAACATTGGTCGATGAAACTTGTTGCGCGCCCCAACAGGTTGCTAAACTTGGTAGTGAAAAGTTGAATCAGCAATTCACTCCTCCAAAACTGGTATTATTATGGATACTTAATCGAAACAGCTACTTATTAAATTTAGCCGTCGGTGCAATGTAGGTAAACGGTGAATAGGTAGTGAATAATGATTGTTGATGCATTCCAGCGAAATGTTGCGTAGTACCGCGCTACGATGGTCTGATAATTTTCCGTACCCTGTGCGTTCACCGTCTATGAAGGAAATAAGGCAATACTCACCTAAAATATCAATGAACCGTGACCATTACTTTGCATAGCAATAATTTGCCTTAAATCTTGCACAAATGTAAGGTGTACCGCAAAAATGAGATTTCCTGCTTGCGTGAGTGGAGGAATAGAGGAACCTCTGTTTTTCTCTTTCGCGAGCGTGTGGTTGGCGGGGCCAGGCCGCCGCCGGCGCGCCGCCGCAAGTCGCGCAAGTAAAAGTAACTTTTAACAATACCTTGGCGGCGCCTGCGCGCTGCGTACGTCAGTTTCGCCAACTCCTACCGCGCGCTGCTACGTATCGCTCTATCGGTTTTTTCGTGTCGATTTCGTCAACAGTGACATTTCCTAGAAAATAGAAAAAGTATCCGCGACTTTCTAGTTTCTACGGACAATTAAATCGGCGACGATTGTTGTAAAATAAACTGATTGTGATTGATTTAAACGTGCATAAAGTTCAGTATCGTTTATGGGAATTTGAATACTTAAAAGTTTTGTAATTGCTGACAATTTTGGATGTTTCACACCTTTATATGTAAGTTATTGCATTATATCCTATATTTTTAGAAGAAATTATTAATATTGTACGATAATAGAGAATGACCCTGGCGCGTTTACTTAAACTGTCTAGAAATAGAAATTGAGACTTGAGTAAGTGTTTCAATTACACATCAAAGTTGCGTTACGGCTTTTACTCCATCTTAACACTTTATTGCGAAGAGCACTTCCAAAGGGATATAAATATTCGAGACGTTTTCTTTTATTTTCTTCGACGCACAAACAAGAATAACAGGACCGTGAGTGCTCAATGTCCATTGGTAATATTTGTGTAACTGCTTGGTTTATTAATGAGATGATGAAAGTGGTGTCGAGTTTTCGCCGGTCAGCTGAGTGGCCGTTTTGCTGACAAACGGTGTCTCCCAGTTGCCACTGGTCAGTTGGCTAGTCGGCGATCGAGGCAAGTCCACTCGCTCGCAATCGGATCAGTGGAACCAGTTCTCAACTCATTGAACACGTGTTGTGTGTCGATAGAGACCAGGTATCACCGAGGTGACACAATGTCTTAGAGCCTGATTTAAAGGAATGTGAGTTTTAATGGCACCCACTGATAGCGCAATATCGATCGCATTTTTGGTAGCAATCTATTTTCAATTATCATGTCTAGAATTTTAATTTACAAACTTGCTTCTTATTAGGTACTCCTCTATATAAGTGCGATTATTATTATATCAGTAATCGAAAAAACTGGTAACCTTCACTTGACTTCCGCACTTTATGATTTCAGAAACGCATAGTTTCCTTGAAATGCAACGATCTATACAGCGTTACTAAATTTTACAATTTTCCGGTACCCATGACGGAAGGTTATGTTATGATAATGAAGAAGAAGTAGGTATGACAGTATAATTTTACTGCCGTAATTTTAATTTTAAACCCATAACAAAGCTGAGTAGATTCAAAAAGTTTTCTCCAAGCAGCAAAAAACTGCAAACAACCAGTCATACGCAACTGATTATAAAGTAAAATGTACATCGTAGTCCTCTGGGTAATAACTTACGGATATCGAAAGTAGCTCCTCAGTATTTGACTCACGAACTTCATTTATAGACATTTAGCTTTCGCTAAACATAACATTGTCTAACCTACTGAGATTCAGAACAGAGAATGTCTTTACATTTACCGTTATTTTAGTCTAGTTGATTGAATTATTAAATGCAGAACGAATGGAAGTTGCCAATATTATTGATAGGAACATTAACTATGATACGACGTCTATTTTGACAACAAATCAAGTTATTAATAGGTCCCCGACAATAACGTGCAAAGCAAATAATGAAATTAATGATCACACATTAATCTTGTAAACTAGTGAGCTATTTACAATTGGCGTCACATAAATGGCACTATTTGAATCACTGTCAATAGGTAGGTATAAGTAATTGGCCCGATCCGCGTCTCGAATGTCTGATCAGCCGGTTGGCAGGCCGGTCACGGAGCACAAAACATTTTGATTTTATACGCAATAAGTAGGTACACCTACATTCCGCGCCAACTGCATTCACAAGAACGCTGCTCTCATAAAATTATATAGTTTGCATTATTTCCCTGTACACTCTAATATGGTTTACAGTCCATAATAAATGTCAAACATTTCTGATATTTCCAAAAGATATTGTAACTATTGATATAATGCAGAATTTATGTAAACATATACGAAACCATAACAGTCGGGTGGGACCATAAATCCATCTAGGTTTGTAAGTAAGTCGCTAACAAGTGGGTAGGTACAGGATATTTGAGTCAACTCTCTAATAAATAATGATAAGGTAAAGACGTATGAAATTACAGCTTTATGAGTAAAAATCAATTTATGTTCGACCTTTACTAAGTGGTGCAACATAGTAATGGCCGCTTCGGTCGGGTGCACACTTTCCACCGTCCCCAATGGATGCAGACAGCCTAAAATTTCAAAAATAAAGCAAACTATTTCGAAGACTGACCTTGATTATGATTTCTATGTTAACGCAGATATAGACAATCGGCCAACTAAAAGACATTCCGATGTCACAATCTTTTCTACTTAGAAAATTGTTGAAATCTGATAAAATTGAGAGTCGCGAATGGGGAGCTAAATAATTTGGATGTCATTATTAAAACAACTAACAAAGGATAGATGAAAACATGTCAAGTCCTTCCAGTTGTCTGGATCTTCTCTTCGTATGTGAATTCATAGGAAATATAAGGACATAAAGTTCATCCCCGTGAATGAAAGTTTAAAACACAAGCATGAGTCGTCTGGTACTAAGCGTAGGTAATGTCCAGTAGTGCAATATGTGTTTCCCTGCCAGCAATTGGATAATGAGCTGTTTCGACAGCTGCTTAGCATTCGACCGAACACTATTGACCAGCTCTCTAAATATTTGATGACTTTGACTCACCTGAGGCCTTCAAATTATTGTGATCGAAAAATTGGAGATGTTTTTGTGTCTCTATCACCTGCCGTAGAGCAATCTATGTCAAATTTATATGACAAATGGCCAAACCAAATATTTTGTAAGAGCATGATAAAAAATTCATGAAAAGTGTAATATTTAATGTTATGAGAGCTGTCTAAAGTTTACAAGCAGTTTAAACTTTAAAGAGAAAGCAAATAATTAAGCTGAAGATCAGCACGGTTTAGTCTCGGTGGCTCTACAAACAAATTGATAGCAAACGGCACTAATTTCTAAAGTATTTCAAATGAATCAGACCATTATCAAAGACCGAGACCGTGACCGGGACCGACGGCTGAACGTGCCCTCCGAAGCATGGAAACTTTTTTCTTACGCACAATCAGGTGATTTAGCCTGTAATGTCCTTTACCATACTGGGAAAAATGTCACAAAGTGATAAATTAACAAATATCCACTTTGTGCTCTCCCACTGGGAATCGAACCCAACACCTCCGTATCGTGAGCACATGGCTCAGACCACTAGACCACGGAGGAAGTTGAATGAATCAGGTCACTAATAAAGATGCGCTTCACGATGCGCCCGCCTCCATAAGCCGTGGTGTGTGCCATAAGGCTCCTCCACACCGGTTGTCGTGAAGGTCGGCGGGTCGCGCGGAAGACACCCCGCGATGCGCGTGCAATTGACGCAAGCCCTGTGAAGCAACGCTGCAACGTTACGTTGAGTATACGTGCCGAGGTGCTGCCTGCCGCTGAGCCGTGCAGCGAGCGACCCATTTGAAGATACCGCTACACAAAACGCATATATATTATAGTAGGTCCTTAACACTTAGCTTGGTTGTTCTGAGATGGTCGGAAGATTGATTTTTGAATCATCACGACAAGAAAATAAGAAATATAAGAATTCGTCGTAATTTTCGCTATGAAGCAATGCTGCAACATTACGTTGAGTATACGTGCCGAGGTGCTGCCTGTCGCTGAGCCGCGTGCAGCGAGCGACTCATTTGAAGACGAAACCACTACTCAAAACGCCAATATTAGGTAGGACCTCAAAACTTCGGTTGTTCTGGAATGGTCGGACTATTGATCTTCAGTAAGATTGTCACAATAGAAAATAGTCTTTCGTCGGAAAACATAATCATAAATAAGAATCAATCGTTCTTTTTTATAATAATTCATTATGGTATTTTTTAGCAATGCCATAAAGATTAAGGTGTAAACCGAGGTTATCAACATTACTCGATGTTGATCTGAATATTTCTTCACTATAAAAAGACCGGTCTGGCTCGATTTTGCAAAATCAGCGCTTCCTCCGTTACGCCACACGCTGCCTCCACGAACGTCGGCGCAGGCGCAGCTAAAGCCACGATAACACTAATTACATGTTGACCGGATATCAATTTCAGCTCGGCTCGGTTTGCTCGAGTCTTAGCCATTTTCTGTGCAAAACTGTGCAGAACATTCCAGAATTATTGTCAGTCCTTTGCAATTTCATTCTCTGTCTGAGTTGTGTTTGACTGCAACGCCTCCATCATCATTTATAATGCTCTTTGCTTTTGCCTGTCTGGTACTTTTGTAACTGTCACTTTGTGGTCGTCATTTGTTTTTAGCAAGAGTTAAAAATTGCTTCGTCTGCCGCTGTACACTTTTAACTGTTAAAGTCAGTCATGTAGGCCAGTAGTAGGTTGTTAGTAATGCTAATTGTTATAGCACAAGATTGGAAGATTAATGACTACAAAATTACAAGTTAAGTAAAACTTATACAGATACTATTACAAGAAGTTAACATTTAAGACTTAGCTCTAAGTTTGGAATCTAATTTATATCCAGATTGGATCAGACATCGTAAAATTATCGACAATCAGTATTCCTGAGTTGATCAATATCTTCGTTCAGTCATAAATCTGGCAAGGAATGCTAGCAATGCTTCGTTTTATCATGTTTTAAAGATTCTAATAAATTAAACAAGACCACTTCATGTAATTATAATGAAGACTTTATGAATGACTTCCCAGGAGATACCAGATTTGTTGACTCCTCAAATACCAATTAATAACAAGAGAAATATGATAATAAATATTCATTCAATGACCATAGATGTCTGAAAGATGACGGCATAGTTACCTAGTTTACTATCAACATTGAACTCAATAATAGTTTGAAATAAATTAAACAAATCAATAAAAAGCAATTTGAACTCTCGTTGGTTTCTATCTTTTTCTTTCAACAGAATAGTTTGAAACTGTGTTTGAATCATTACGATTTGTATGCAGATTTTTAAGCGCCATAAGTAAAATTTATGACTTGCGTTTGATATGCACCGAGCTCCTCAGATGCTTAAAGTGAAGCCCCTTCTGAGAATTTTATAACCAAAGCTTATCTGGAGGAAAAATTACCAAAAACTAATGTTTCCTTTCAGTAGAATTTGGTTTCTTCAATGTTTAAGAAATTCACGTTCGTAAGTTTTGTTAATTCTGCCCTGTATAATTAATAATGTCACTGGACCCAAGACCACCACCAACACCGCCTCAAACCAAATAGTACCAGCACCAGCACGTCACATCCGACAAATCCGAACCCAGTTTACGTGACAGGGAAGTGCTTGCGTATAATAAGTGCCTACTAATACTGGCTTGCAGTTATTATTGGTGCTATTAATAACTGAATAACTGCGATAAGCAATCACGGCGGTGTGTCGCGGAGAACACGCGACAGATGCGCGGACGCAGGTCGACGAACCCTCGAGCACCGAGCACCCAAGTAAATACTCAAGCGGTGACGTACCGCATACCACCTCCGTGCACTTGTAAGCAATTGGACTTATGCAAGTACAAGTGTATGCTTAATGAACATCTGAACATAAACACACATACATTAGGTGCATACAGTCATGCCCATATGTATACCTATACCTACGTTTTTCTCTCTAGTTCCTCAGTTGTCTCTATCTACACTCTACACTGGAGATTCTACAGCCTCTGTCAGTCATTGTGCGCAGAAAGCGTCTTATGTCATCTCGCCATCTTCTGCGAAGGTCTTCCCTGTCGTCGGTGACCATCCTCCGGGATCCACTCGGTGACAGCTTTCGTCCATTTTTCAGGGTCCATGCGGAAGACGTAGATTTACAGAGGCTTTATCAAAAACTCTAACAAATGACTATCAAAGTACAGTATAAGTAGTATAGCTATCGATGTAGGGAATCAAATCAACTAAAACAAAACAACAAAATCTTAAATCGAAAGTGTACGATCATTAATCAGTTAATTTCCTCAATACCGCACTCTACAAGCATAATACCTTTATTACAATAGCAGCAAAATCATGCAGAAGTCTTTTTCTTTTTGTGTCGTATCTCACAAACAACTAGTGAAAGTGGAATCGCAGGCGCACATCACTTCGCAACCATTTTCACACCTATAAACTTTTTGCAACGTATTTTAGAACTGTTTGCTGTCTACTCGTAAAAGGATGTTGGTAAAAAAAAACGATCCTTAGAGTATTAGCTCTTCTTCTTTTTATCTAGCCTATAAATCATACCACTGCTGGGCATCTCAGTATTAGCTGAACTAATAAAAATATTTTGCCCATATACTTACCTAAAATGATTTTGATAAAAAGAGCACCTTTTAATGGGGCTGATGAAAATATTGCTTATGGAAAAAGGATGTATGTATTGGTAAAAAGTTGGCAATTTTTCCACACCCGGTATTTTGTACCTAATATCGATCCAACCAAATACCCAGTTGACCAAAGTTAGATTAAAATCAATGTTGAAATAGTACACTTATAAATTCGATAGAAATCTTTCCACCTTACGCTTGCAATCAGTAGTTAATTCTACTTTATGATACAAACAGTTATTTTACAAAAATATCTACTCTACTATTTTGCAAATTATAAACTGACAGGTTTGATATAAATTGATAAAACTAGTCAATAAAGTACATATGTGCTTTTTAAAGGCTCGTATTTTTAAAGCGATCTCAAGATTGAGAGCAATATTGAGTGCGGATTTGACAGGTAATTTTGTACTGGAATGACATTTCTGATACAAACTCAAACTCGCTGTCACTCTTAAGAGCTGATTATAAATACGGGCCTAAGACTAGGAAAAGCATTAAGTTGAGCTTTATCCTGAACAAGACAGTACAAATAAACCTTTAGCTTTAATCTGTTTTCATTGCACATTTTAGTATGATTATCTTGAGAAAAAAACTGAGTGGCCCATTTATTTTCTGCAATATTGTTTACTAACTGTGTTGAGTAAATTAAATTGCACGTTTCGCGGACAAAGTAAATATAATATTGGCGCTTTCAATTTCGTACAAACAAACAACTCTATTCTATATCGTTTAAAAATAAAGTCTAATTTTGACATAATGTTTGTTACATACGCAAACCTCTATAGTTTACTGTGCCATAGAATATAGAACCTCTTACGACCATTTCTCTTCTCTACTAACTAATTATCCTGTTGTACCTAATGTCTAATAGTTGTTAGGTAAATTGTAGTCTTGGCTGTTACTGTAATCTACATTACGCTGATTGCGCAGGCGTTTAATTGTACGAATGTCCAGGTGATAAGTTGCCACCATCAACTCCGTCACGAATGTACAGTAAGGGGCCGTTAAAATTGCACATCGCCTTGAAAAGGGACTGTGACGTTTGCCAGTTCTTGTACTAGTTCGATGTAGGTGCCAATTCTAAAATAAATAAGTTAAGTAACTTAAATAAAACCAAACCATACCTGTATTTTTTTGTCTTGAATGAACAGACACGGACAGCACTATAAACGAACTAATTCTGACCCTGTCATTTATAATTCGTTCATAAATTTCAAAGGATTTTGGTCGATTCCCTCTTACACCACGACTTATATCCGTGGATTTTTGATTTGACTGGATTATAATTAGTTCGTCCTTTTCTGTTTTATTTCAGTTAAATAGTGTTCCCGTCGAATCAGGGCCATAGATGCTCTAAAAAGCCGAACTTAGCCAATGTCCATTATTAACGGCTCCGTATTGTAGGAACTCTACATTGGTCCAAGATATTTAACTTTCTACAACTGTCATTACAAGTGACATTTGCAGACACCAAACCCTTTCATTGTCATCAGATGGCCTTCTTCACTTGACAATACAGTGTGTTTCGCGTTATCTAACATTGAAGTACGAGATTATAAATAGCAATATAATTATGACACACAATCGAATCAATAAAATACAACCTTGATTACTACGTGTATTGTTCAAATTGTTTCTCTTGTCGTTGTTAATAATATAAAATCTCTAGGACCTCCTTGTTACCTACTGTACTTTGTACGTCACACAGCACTTTCCTTCCATCTTAAACTCTAATTAAGGAATTGTCAAAAAATACCAAAACATGTTGTAAACCAAAATATTAACACCTAAAATGTCAGTCTTCTTCTTAGCGAGTGGATTTTCGAGTCGAAAAACGACCCGATAAACTAAAATGTCAGTAATTGGATAAATGATCTTTTATATTCCATGTAGTATGTACCAGATTTAACAACATCTATGTGATTGTGCTTGTGTAGTGAACAAAGAAATATATTTTGATTGCAACTAACTAAAGTACCTAGTGATTATAGACTTATAAAGACGTGACTTTAATAATGATAATGAGCTGAATATTTCTGAAAAAGTATACACGTTCTAGTAATTAAAATTTACTTAGTATTTATTTTAAATCTAGAGAATACATTTTAAATACGCTAAATACGCAATAATGTATTAATGTTTGGTAAAACACTTTGCGTATCGGCACATGTTGCATTAAATTTGCATTGCCGGTTGCGCGTAAATACGGCTCTCAGTGGCAAAAAACCGCTTTTAGAATTCATCTGAAAAAATAAAGTTAGTAGACCTATGACTCTAACATTTATCGTATCTTCACCATGGCAAATCATTTATTTAACGGTATGAAAATACACAGGTAAAATAATAAATCTCAAACCTGTATTACATAAAATCACTAGAATACTAATAGAAAATAATATTGCATGAAAATTGATTTTCATCAAACGCTTTCGATTTCTCGAGAATAGCAATTTTTAGTCTGCATTTAAAAGTAGACCCGCATTCAAATACCACATTGTAATCTCGATTGTCCTGTCAAGCATACCATACGGAGGGCCACATTTACGGATACCTACTCGTAGCTAGTGACAACGTGGTGGCTGTGTGTGGTACTAGTGGTCGCTAGTTGCACCTTTGACCTTGCACGTGCCACTTTCAAGCGCCGCATTCCTGCACCAGTGAGTAACATTACATTAGTAACACCGCGTTCTCGCGATCTGCGGTACCATTGTTCCTCAATTCAACTCACACATTCCTCACATATTTACTAGCCTTCCGTGGTCATAATTCAAATATATCTAGGTTTTTTTTTGTTGCAATTATTTTTGTGCTTTAACTCCCATTTGAGTCAGCTTGTCCGGGTTCAATACACTAATTGAATTAGAGCGATCGGCGAATAAAAGGCAAATGCGTGTTCTTATATTGAGTGTTCTGTGGCAAATAATATCAATTTAATGTAGAATCGTTTCCTACTTCATAATTACTATATATTTTGCATTGCATCATCTTAGATTTTACAGCATTATCATTATGTCCAGTAATTATGCCGAATGGTAATAAAAAGAACAAATTATTACTGCTTTTGGAGATAAAAGCAGCAGAGTGAATAAGATTAGGGTGTAAGGTGTGTTTTACGGCAGTATTACGAAACATTAAGTAATAACAACTATCATGTTTATGAAGCAAAACAAAACTGTGTCCAATTTACAGCAAATAAATTCATACAACGTAGATATAACAATGCGAAAAAAATTATTGAACACAACAGGAAACTCTACAGTCACATCGACAGAAAAGTGCACTTGCTGTTTCTTTTAATAAAGTGACACAAGTGCGAAATCTGAAATAAAGAAAATAATTAATCACTTTTCTAGGACCAAACAAACAATCTGCTAAGATGGGACCACTAAGAACTTAAGCGTTTTGTGCCTGCCTTAGACTTCCTCAACGGATTGCTCTACAAGTGACAATTTGCGTGAAAGTCGAGCAGAGTAAGCAACCGTGGTGACAGTACACTTTTCTTTACTGCGTCCACGTATCCAAAAAGTTATTCAACTACCCACTTTAATAGCTATGTCGTGCTTCCGCCAGGTGTGACAAAAAACAGAGTCAAACAGAAGCTAAGACTCGTGACTGTGCCGGGGAAATTCACAGCAAGTCCGGTAATGGCAACTAGGCTATTTTTAAACGAGTCTCTAATTTGACGCAGACATTAAACCTCTAAAAAAATTGTTAGCAACAATAAAATCCTGTTCTTTGACATTCATCAAGAAAAACACCTACGCAAAGTATTCAACCTTATTTTTTAATTACTATTAAGTATACAGAGTGACTTATTCAAATGAATACAAATACCTTTCCGAATAATAGGACCAGATAATGAAAAAAACATCGACTCTTCGACTGGAATTGCAATTTTTTAATAATTTTCTTTGTAGAGTGTTGCATGTTATCACAAGCACATACCTATGAAGTATTAATTGCTATAATAATATGTACATATACTACACCCTATACTATATGTATGTAATATACCTACCTAAGAATAAATAGTCCAATAATACTACTTTGCATACACGTAGGTATAAATACTTTTTTACTGTCGCAAAGTAACTTTTAATGTGACTTTAATACCAAGTCATTAAAACTTGTAGTGATTATAAAATTGTGTTGCTTACCACATTGAAGGGTAATAATATCATTGTCAAATAATGAGTGCTATTGTGCAAATCTGGTCCCAATCGGAGCACTATTAACCTACTATTTTCATTTCATTGCTGGGCGAAATGACGTAAATTACTAAAGCAAAAAGCTTAAACTAAATAATGTTTACAGTAATAATGATTTATTGGAAATAATTATGACTGTTGTATCAAAACTCAGATAGAGCTATGCAGAAAATTTATTTTTTTATGTAATATTTCAAGCCCTCCGCAGCAAAAAGTATCATCCACGAAAAAAAACTTTAATATGAGTAATTCCAAGAACAGCATTTATTTAAAGTACATAACAAATTAACCTTCTTCTTCTTCTGTTATGTCGGAAAATTCTTAAAGCACAATTCAGTTGTATTAAGATACTTGTGACATGTAATAGGTACGTTTCTTTTCCAAACAAAGCGAAACATTCTTTAACTGCGCTAATTTAACTAAGTGCTGTAAACAGTTTCGTGTCGACAGTGCGGTAATTGCGTCGAAACTAGTGATTTACTGATCATGTTTACACATTTCGTAATAGTTTACACAACGCCATAACTGACAGCGGCAACTAGAATCACTTACATTGTACGCAAACTACGGAAAATTAGCCCGAGCGCGTTAAACAATGGAGTAATGAATAGAGAAGTTTTCAACGTTACTACTTACTTACGTTCTTTCTTTCTGTTTGTCCTTTAGGCAAAAAACCGGTCCTTTAGGTAAGAAAAGAACTATTTCGTAGAAATATTTTTTGAGTAATCATTCAATAAATTAGTCTCTGCGCATAAAGGCCTTAATGCAAAACAGTATTTTAGATATCAACAGTGGGGTACTTAAGTATAATGGCGAAGATGTAGAGCGCGCTGCTATAGAAAAGACCAAAGGTGTAGAGTTATCATCAACTTTACAAGTACTGGGCTAGAATAGCACCCCCGACTCGACCCAAATAATATGCTTTTGCGCATGTCAAAGGCTCTGCAGCAGTGCTCCATATCCGTCCTGATAATAACAGGGAACGGGCAGCAGTGCTCCATATCCGTCCTGATAATAACAGAAAACGGGCAGCAGTGCTCCATATGCGTCCTGCTTTTATTAGGGAACGGGCAGCAATGTTCCCCGTCAATGTAACATTTTGTACCTGACTACACCCGCTCCTACTGGATCCCAAAATAAGCGAATGAGGCAAGTCCCGCAAAGCCTGGCTTGTATCCACCAGGCATAACACACCTCAGAGGTGTAGCCAAGCCACAGACACACTTGGATAGAATAGACAGACAATCTATCCTCATAAAGGAGGAAGTTAAGGTATAAAATTTTATTGTTTATTGGCCTCGTAAAGTTGATCATGTTGTCACATTTTGAGGATAAAGTGACGAAACGTTATACAATCTGCCAACGGTTTTCTATTTCGCTTGCGGTATATAGATATTGGCTGTTTTTCCACTAGACTAAACGGTAAGGCAATGGTACGGCAACGACACGACAACGATACCGTCACTATACCGTGGCTCTGTTTCCCACAAGGACGGTAATATCGTCGAGGATATCATCCACCTACTTAGTACCAACTTACCAAAGTTCAATTAGTTAATTTTTGTTCTTATTTCATCTAGGCTAATGTTCAAATGAATCTTTGCAATAGAACTAATTTCGCACTACTATAAAATGTTACGCAAAAATTTGCCTACTATAATTAATTGTAAGCAGTAATAAAAACTTTAAAACTTTGTTGGCATAGGAACAGGAACGCTCTTTCAACGAAAATTATAAAATGCAGATTTAAAAAGTGACCTGACCTGACCAGGTTCTGTATTTGAATTCAAAATGTTTAATTCTTTATTCGAATTTCGGTTTTCCCTGTCGACGCCGGTGGCGGCACGTATAAAGTCGCTTAGTAGAAGATGTTCAGTGTACGACGTAGGTATTAGGTAATACCAAAACCACAGACGCGACGTACGGTCGTCGGTCGTCTTCAAATGCCAGAGGCAGCCAACATTGCCTTTCCCACGCCAGCCATTGTGGCTTTGTGTGTCTAGTTCAATAATTAAACCCGATATTTATCACCTGCGTGCACGCATGTTTTGGACATCTGACTGAAATATTGCGGCATTATCCTTTTAAGTAGGCGCTGTACCATTAAATCAAGGAGTTCCAAAGCGTCTAGCCGGTCATCTGGCGCTGTGAGAATTTCGTATTTGCCTTTACATTGTTCTAACAGCATTCCAGTGTCGACTTAAATAGAGTTATCATTGGACGTGTACAAAAACCGGGAAGTAACCTTATAACATGTAGATCAACTAAATTGAAATATAATATAAAAATTGTCATTTTTCGATTTTGAAATGCGGAAACACGAAGACCTACCTCACGGTGCACATCACGGTACCCATCTCAATACCGTTCCGTCAAGGTTTCGGTCTAAAACAATACAGCGTAACAAGTACGCATGTTACAAATCACTCCATCAGTGGTCCGCTACTCGCTACTCGCTACCTGCACGTTGCCAGTCGCTACCTACTTGCGGAACATTCTGATCCTCTCTAACAAATCGGTCACCTTGACCTGACAACAATGCTATAGCAGGCAAACTAACACGGCTGTAAACAAGTAATCTGGTTAATAATCCATTTTCGCTACATGATTGATGCACTATTCATTCTAACCACAGCTATCAAACTTTAGCACAACATATAATGATAGGTTGGATTCAGAATTTATATTTGCCGCCATAAACTTAATCGTAGCACCTAAGCTTAAATGTACGTGTCGTATTAATAACCCAATGCCATTGTAGTAAAGCTAAAGTGCCCTAATTAGCTAAAGGTTTGACATTTGAACAATGCCTAATTTTAACGGCTATTGAAAGCTGTTTTTGTTGAGGTACATTGTCCGCCGGTGTATCATGAATGAAGCGAAATAAATTTCTTATGAGCACGGTGGGTGAACAATTATTGCATTGTGTATTAGATTGGCTATTGGTTGGCAGGCGAGGCCGGGCGTGAGTCTCGCGACCCCGTCTCATGCCTCATGCCTTGAAACTGAGGCTTTTTCATCCACCGGACAATAGCCCGGTCACCCAGAAACAACTGAGACACGCTTTCGTTTGCCTGTCTACGTCTAGCCATAGCTAAATTACATCGTGTGCAGGCATTACAAAAATATGCCACCTTTCAACAAACTCTAAATTTGACCTAGACCTCTACTCGAGAATCGACTATCGTTTTATGTTATAACTTTTCGTAGAGACATTTCTGCGAACGAGTTTGATGTAGACCAGTGCCTCCATTTTCCTAATAGGGTAAAATAGCAAACAAATTATATCATCCGTTGTGCATTTACGGGTGCAGCGAGGAACCGGTCATGTGGCATTTGACATCGTCAACTATGCCGGTCTAATCTGATTGACCCCAAAATCCTAGACAAGTATTTACCCTATCATCATAAATCTAAATTTTTAGTTTGGAGGTGATGAATGAAGACTGCAATGCTAGCATGTCACTGCTAATACAAATTTTATTGGCATTTGAACGTTTCCTCTGCCCCATCCAAAAAGCATCTATATGACCTATTGTGTAAGTTATGTGACCTTTTAAAAAGGATTTCGTCGCTCTTTCAATGAGTAGGCAGTATGTGTATAATAATAATGCAACAGACGTGATTTAAAAGAGAATCGTAATAATTGTGTGGATCTTCATGTCATCATTACAATAATGATAACCACTGTCGGATGTCAGCACCCGTTAGATTAATTGTGACGATGAGTATGATGAGCGTGTATTATATAATTTGGACGGATATTGTCGAATATCCACGAGTCTCCTTACATTATTAATTATAATATGCAATATGTAGTGGCATATGCCCGTCATGATCTAATCAAGTAAGTAATTAATGTACTCTCACGCCTCATTATCATTATAAGGATTGATCATAAACTTCACAATAGCTTACGCTATTGTTTTTATTTTATCATTAATTATAATATTTACATGTATCTCTACGGTCGCTCAGGCTATTAGCATTCATTATAAGGTTAATTATGATAAATTATGCAAAGCTAACTTTGATATGTACAAATGCGTTTGTCATTTTTGTAAACATTACCTAAAAGTTTGAGCATAAGATGGCCGAATGTTAATTGCCTTGTTTCCCTTTCACGTATCTAATTATAGTAATCGCGATTGCCAAATATATTACTATTTACGTATTGACATATCAAATTACAATTTATTAACTTGGCGTCGAATCAAAATGTAAGCGAGATCCATGCCAGATTTCGAGATATGGCATTGCTTGGCAATATCTGTTTTCATCTGACATAAGTATACGAAATCTGATTAAGTGACTTATCATTACACTAAACATAGCTTGAGTGTGGTCTGGGACTGTGTGGGAAGAGTAATGATCGCGCATGCTCCCCAAAATGATGTAAGAATGCCTATACGAAACCTAAGTTACTATGTTGTTAAAGGTTCTCCAGGTTGGCCTGAACTCAACCAGTGCAGCAGCAAGCTTCCTAGCGACTTATCTTCTAGATTCCAAGAGGATTACCTTCTATTCTAAAATCACTGAAAAAAATTATTTCTTTGTCTGCAGGTGATGGATCGCTGGGAGCGTCGAAGTTAGCGGGGCATGAGGTAGAGCGCCGCGCGGCCATGTCGCCGGCCGGCCCTCGCGTCCACGCCGACTAGCCACACCACTGCTGCTGACTCCGACCCTGCACACTGAGGTACATATATAGTAACGCTTGAAGGAGCTATTGGGGTATGAGGTAGAGCGCCACTGAGGTACTTACATTATTGAAGCCCTAGCGACAAATACGAGTATAAGATAATCGGATCAGAAGGTAGAGTGCTTCTCGTCCATATAGCCCTGACTTCGTTGAAGGGTATATAAAAACTTTCAAATAGTAAGTGCTATCTCAGCACTATTATATAGGTATCTTGTCATAAACTCGCACAGTTTCGCACCTATAGCATTAAGTTACAAATTGGCTCCACGCTAATTTCTCAAAAGGATTGCAAAGCAGAACGTCGAGTACTGTGACGCTACATCCATCATCATCATAAGTTTACATTCGTCTGACTGCAGGCATAGTTCCATCCATCTTCATGTCAAATTACCCTTGTCATGTTGACCGCCGATGAACTTTAAAAAACAAATAGATACCTAGTGAACAAGATGGTAGAGCCACAACCATTCATCGGATAATGTGAATCCGTAAAGCCGTATAAAGGAGTAAAAAAATGAGCTTTAGGGCGTGAACCTATCACAACTTTCCCCAAGGAATATAATATGTGGAAATATAAAAATAAATTGCCCTCCTTCTTGGCTCGAGTCATTTTGTATGGAAGGCCAAAATATTTCTCATATTTCGATCTATGTTCCTTGGGAAAAGTTTTTCAGTTTCATGGGTAGATAAGATAATAGTAAAGTTGTTCAGTTTCATGGGTAGATAATAGTACACACCTAAAGTTTAGTCAGCAATTTTTTTTTTACTCCCAGTAGATAAACCTATCTTTCTTCATTGTAATCAAGCTAGAACCGTGCGATATTTTATGATGCCTTAATCTAGATTTTCATGTGGTAATACAGAAATCAAAATGACAGCTATAAGAGAAATGAGACCAACAATGAGCATTGAGCATGGTGCAACGCTTGCATGCATCCCATGCATCAAATCAACTCTACAAATAGTATATTTGCGGTTAGAGCCATTGACAAACCCCAAGTGGAACTGTAAACAAATTGTCAATTCATTTCGGGTGTGTATTAGTGTGTACATTGTGTAATCCTTGCAAAAGAATAACTGTGACGAAGCGTAAGAGAATTCTCATTACTAGGTTTTTCAGGGCGACGAAACGGCCGACATCTCGGGTTATGAACAAAAAAGCGTGCCCTCATTTTGGGAGAAACCTCTAACTCGGTTGTGTGCCAAGGCCACCCGACAAATTGATATTACATCGAGTAAGAGTTCGTAGAGCCACGCCGCCGTCGTCGGTGGGATGCCAACCAACTTGTCACGTTTCTACAAGACAGTAAAGTTCACCAATTAACAAGTTATCTTTCGTGATGTTCTCGAATGCGAATATCGCAATTTGATTTCGAAAAGGAAAAAGTACGAATAACAGACATTTGAAATCGGACGTTGCGAATGCTGATGAGCACTGAATTGCAAATTGATAGGTCGTCGAGTCGTCTCGCCGCTCTAATTTTAGCTCGGTTTGCTTTATGTCTGTTTGATAAGATTTCTACGTGCGGTCGGCGAATGTCGGCGACGGCAGTCGTGCTGCAATTAAGTGCGTCGAGTCGTTGCACCCGCACAACCTCTAATTATGCAGAAATGTTTCTACTTTACGCGCTATTAACACGCAACCGACTTCCATTCAATGCATTAGTCTGCTCATTGTGTGCGACATGACGACGCAAATAAAGTTAATAGCCCTCAAACCGAATTGACCCCTTCACATGTCACGAGTAGAGGTTGCTGCGGGAACTGACACGTACTCGCCAGTTTGCCTTCTTGCTAATTTCGAGCACTCGTGAACAATCGTAATTGGCAGCTTTAGCATAAACAGATGTGAAAATTATGCAACATGTTACCGCGCGGTAACGGTTAATCCGTACAAGTTTACAGGTGTGTGAATACTTCGTCGATAATTGAAAGCCAAGTTAACATTTTACAAAACCGTTGATTTTGTAATGAATCATCTCTGCACTTGAACTTATTAAAAATTCGTTTTCGAAATGCTCCTCTGGCTTCATAGCTAATATAGCCACGGCGATATTGGCTATGATTGCGCTATGATCATTACTGGCCTCATCAATCACTGGGGTCGCAGGCAAATGTTCACTAATGACACTAATATCCTAAAAGTAACATCGCATGCAAAACTCCGCCGTTCCAATACCTGATTGCCTGTACCTTTGATATTGCGACAGTATATTTTTTAATATGTTGCTTTTTCTTGTGATGTTAGTTTTTGTCCTTTCTAACGATGTTTATGTCCCACATAAATTTTCTTCAGATCAATTTTCTTTGAGGTTTGCCTTCTTCTTCTGTGATGTCTCCAGTTCACGTTCTCACCGAATCTTGCAATTAGCTTTGTCAAATAGTGTGTAAAACATACTCATAACGAGATATTTCAATATAAATGGATGTGTAATATATTTAAATGTAAATATTAGCATACTTTAAATAGCTATAAACACCGCCACCCATAAACTAATGTGTTTTGCACAAGAACAATTCAACCAGTAACATTACACTTGCTACACGGAGTTTCCATAAAGCCCGCTTTGTCTAGCGAACCGCTCTATAACATCACAATCATGTCGACTAAATGAAGTACCTCTATTTCTAAGTAATGCAAACGGAGCTTTTAGCAGCTGATGTCGCTTCGCCCTTGACATTTCACTGGTACACGGCTCGAACGTCTTCCATCGCAGACCTTTAGGCAAATGCCTTCGATATAATATTATGCTTGAATATATTTACCAGCTAACTTATAGGTAGGTATTTATACCTAGTTAACGAGTTTAGAAGATTGGCAGTCATTTGTTGATTTTTGCAAATTTTGTTGTAGTAAAAGATTCCGATGTGAGGCTCAATACTCGTAACAGAGAAATTAAAGAGGCTTTATAACAAAAATAAAACATAAAATTTTAGTTTCAGTGAATTGTTAAATAATAAAATTAAATTCACTCATCAAATAAGATCGTTGTTATATTTTATGATTTTTTATGGGAACATATAAAATAAAACAACTGCTTCAGCACCCCACTGTAAACGGCGACATGTGGACGTGGCTAATATAAAATGAGCTGAGAAATTAACACATTCTGGGTGACACAAAGGAAAGTAAAGGCGGGGCCTTTGAATGTAACAGCTCAATATACTCTAGTCGACGGTTATTAAGGCCGGCGGCTCGTGTTCCGGTAGCCACACAATCGGACACTCAAGGTTCTACAGCGCCTACTGTTTGCCACCTGTCAATCACACTTCAAACACTTGGACATAAGCATATACCTTTGTTAAAAATCAAATCCGGCTTATAAGCACAAGTGGATCGTATTAATAACCAACCATGACTATGAAATTCGCGTTAAGGAGCAATTCCAATCAATTTTACGATACATTTAACACTTCATGGATTAATAAAAATATAATCGTAAAATCTTACACTGTGGTTCACACGAAAATCAATCTTATATGCCATAAACACTTTCAAGTGAAAGCTACCTAAGTGGGTGAGTAAACCTTGCGATTGACGGGTTGACGTATCGCGCACTACCCGAACTGATAGTAATACAGTTAAGTGAATGTTGTTGGTCGATTTATCGTGAGCTACATGCAAACATGAACTAAAAAGGTATGTAAGAAATTAATATCAAATTTATATCAGTATCGTAATCAACTGAAAGATGTCCCTGTTTCAATATAAAAAGGAAGCTATTTAGGATAAGTAAGGGCGTCCTTTGTGTTCAGATAGCAAAACTTTAATAAATCACTAACGAGCTTAGGCGTAGCCACTTAAGATTTCTTTTTGCAAAAAAAAACTGCTGGGTATACAAAATTATAGTTCGTTTATGTAAATGCCCTGTCTTCATAATATTTTATACAGGGTGTCCTGTTCCCGATGTTGGAACGTGTTAGGTTAAATGGCATATACGACCTTATACCTTATAAGAGAAAGACTCATTAAAACACGTGAAAAGGGGTCGTGTCGGTCAACAGAAAATGTCGTTGCTTCGCTACTATTTAGATTTTTAGAATATAAAGGGCCTAAACTTTTTAAAATCATGAACTTAGTTTGTCCTAAGATTGTCTTCACCAGAAACTTAACACCCTGTATAAAAGTCTGAAGAAATACTACACATAAATCTCTTTCACTTTTCTACAACAGTTTTTGTTGATGTTTATTGCTGTATGTGGAATTTTTGCACCATCTGTTATACTTATGGTTTCACATTATCTTTTGTTCTAGGAAGTAATTTGTTTTTACTTGTATTGCAATTGCAAGCTAGAAAAGACAAACAATGTAACCCAGTGGACGGATTAGGCAGAACAGCATTATTAAGTCTCTGATATAATACGAAAACAAATAAGTACAAACTAATTATTTCACTTTGTAGTTAGGTCAGTATGAATACATGGACCTAAAGGATATAAAAAGTACATGGAACGCATCAACCTAGTATAATAGAAATTTGACAAAAACTTTTAATGAGTTGTCAAATTTAAAAATCAAGGCCCCTTTTTGGAATTAGAAGAAATTTTATGTCATAGCGGATTTGACTTCATTTTGAGAATTGTACATAATATCCTATCCCTTTTGTGCTTCAAGGAACCCACCTAAGTCTCTAGTTATTCATTATTCATATTGGAACTTCTATTTATGAGTGTAATCAGGCTTTTCGTATCGCAGATGAACTACATATTTATATTTTTTATAGGTTAGGTATGTCTGCTCTATATACTAGAGCAAACCTATTGTAAAAAAAAACTATAAAATTAAGATGCGATGAGTGAAAAGTTATACCTTTATAATATTGTATGACAAAATATAGTATGTAACTTAAACTGACGTAAACTATTCTATTATCTAGGTGTTGATTACTTACCATTTACATAATAACAACCATATGACTATCGTAAAGTATCGTTTCAAATATCAGGGCCAATGGTAATACAGGTTAAACTAGTACGTACAGACTACATATTCCACTTTTCTGGCTAACCAAGTTCACTACGCTAGTTAGGTATTTTATAGTAGCTTGGTATTTCGCGGTGACGACTATTTGTATAAAAGCGTAATGCCGTGGTAATACATTACGTTTGAAGTGGTAACAGCAAAAAAATGTTTATGAAATAATAGCTCAGTGTAAAGTAGAAAAAATGTAGATCGTTTTTTGTATCTTATTCCGGCATAACGAAGAAAGTAAGAGTTCCGCGACTTGCATAAGATTGTACATTTATCAGTGCAAAATGCAGATCTATTGCATTCGATTGAAACATAGAGTCGTATTTACGTAAATATCGTAAGATAGGCACAATTAGATTATGTAGCTCTCCACTTCTGCACCAAGGAAACTGCAAATTACTTAATACAGTGTCTGTAAATAGCTCTGTCCAGTTAATTGTACCTTGGCACATTTTTATAACAAACCAATTTGGATTTTGGTAAATTATAGTAATTGAAATAACAAGAAAATCGAACTACTATTACGACATGTTACGAAGGTAATCATTAGTGACTGGTTGTTTATTGATAAATATAATATCTATTGATTTTCGCAAATCGTAATATTAAACCTTGCGATAAAATATCTAATGGTTTAAGTATTTAATTTACGATTCGATTGAATGTTCCTTAATCATCGGTTTAATTTTAATCTGGTCAGCCTGGACACACACCTGGTATTTTATGTGGGTAACGTAAAATCTGATGGACGTAAAAGAGTAGTTTAGTCTACCTACAGTCTTCTTTTCAGAAAACTTTTGTCCTATGTGTTATGCAATATCTGAAAGATGTTGATTGTTGGCCCATTATGATGCACTACTTGTTTTTTACCTCACGATTATTATATGCTGCGATTAACCCCAAAAACGTTGTGCACCTGCAACTTGCTTTTGCCTCTTTTAAAATCAATACTCAAAAGTGTTATCCAATCACTATAATTTGTATATGGTGAAACAATTCGACGTTGCAAAGCACCTGTGTTCTACGTGAATAAAATTTTTGATACAGTTTTACGTAATTGACGCGTTCCATGTAAACGAGCCGCGGCCGCGAGCCGCGAGTAAAAGCGGGTTGAATGCGTTCCGAAGTTGCGCAACTTTGCCCCCGCGCAGGCCGCGCAGCGTCACGCGCCAACGCCGCCTGCTGCGCCCGCGCACCGCGCAGCGCCGACAGCAGCCACCGACGCCGACGCCGGCGCCCGCGGTCGCGCTAAGGTCGAACACTTGTCATTAACCTAAAACCATTCCTAATCGATAACAACTCTCAATCCGATAAGGAAACCAGTCTATTAAAACCCGCACTCTTTGTCTAAGTCGAATTCAAATTGCTTTCAAACCAAATCTAGGGCAAGCATATCAATTACAACCTCGGCGCAGAATTATTCTGAATCCAAGTGGCTGTCAAAACGGCCGCTAATTACTGCCGGTATCGCTTACTCATAATTGCCTCGGCGTGAGCGGAGATGCTGCCAAAACCGCATGCATCGTACATATACCTACATCTTCCTACAATGCAAATTAATCTTCCCATCTACGCATTTGTAAGGAAAAATGACCTTGAAGATTAGATTAACAAGGAAAGATAATTATTGCCCTTGGTTGGGTACAACAATGATTTGCAGTTGATGCACACGTCGTCAGCGCAGCCGCCCACTTTGGGTAATTTTGCATCCGATGGATGATTCACAAATTCCATTCACAATAATAGCTTGCTTACCCATGAAGCTGTTATGTGCACGTAGAATGTCCCTCAATTTGGACGCTGGATATGCATAGCTCGAACTGTGTTTTATTTTATTCTCACGACTCGGAACTTCCCATACATTTGGTAGCTGCCTCTTCGTAATCTTTACCTTAAAAGTGTTACATTTACATATTTATTGCAAAAATGTGCGTAATAGTTTGCGCATTATTGGTGTGACTTAAGTGTCTCAGCCTACATTCGGCAGGTTTGCTGTCCACCTGTTGTTATGTAAGCAGACCATGTTTACTTTTCCAAAATGCTCATTGGCTTTATATGGAAACACCACAATCATGTCATCTACGTATAAGCTAACTACTTTACAATGACAAGACAAGTATCAATCTGTTTTTGTACAGTCTTTTGTCTAGCTCGAAGGTGTATTCCAATTGACGCCTGCTCTCTCCATTGTGAGGGTGTCGCGAATGTCCCAGATGTCTACGGTATTGTTTGTTGTCACAACTGTATTAAACTTATTGTTTACTATGATACTGACAGCGAGATGGCGAATTATCATAATGTTGTCTATCTTCTATGGCAGATTCAACATTGGATCTAATACAGCGAGATTTATAAAGACTTTTTTTAAGTGAAATTTCTTTAGGCGCGTTAAGAGTAAAATTTCAAGGTCGCGTCACGGGCAAACGGGGACGATTTCGGATTGTCCCGTTTGTCCCGTTACAATGTCCGAAATGTCAAAGAGCTCGGCACACACGTTTTTTTTTTATGTTTGTTTGTTCGCTATGAAAAAACTTTATAGAAATGACAGATCTTAGTATTTTTGTTCACAAGATACCTATTAGGATTAGGTAATTTTAGCCGTACTTCTGCGAGATGTCCTATTAATGAGCCGTTAAAATGACAATTGCTGATAAATCCTCCAAGAAAAGAACTTGTAAGCCTATTTATTTACTAATTGAAACTGAAATTAACAAACGCTTGGCCTGTTATTCAATGCTCATAATCCCACTTTCGAAACACGCGTGTATTGTGCAGAATCACACAACCAGTGTACAACTCGATGCTCTTATATTATTTCGTAACAAAATACTCTATCTTCCGGCGGTACATCTTCCAGCATAATAACACATTTATGTGTATTTTATAATATGGGGTTGTCTTCCTCTCACGTTGTGGTAAAGCCCTTTACACGATGAAGTTACTTACACATGTATTCTATTACGATTTCAGAAATGTTGGTAGATTTTATAGAACTGAAAATTTTTCCTTATTCGTGGTAGTCAAATGTTCTTCCATTATCAGCTTATCAGTTGCTTAGCAAAACTACTAGCACAAGAAGAACTTTGCTTTCGTCGTCATCACTTCCGACTTTCAGATGTTTTTGCTAGTAGAGCTCAATTTCTCACAAGTGTTTATTACACCTTCATCGTGATGCGCTGCTAACTGTACAGACCATGTACCGACAGACAGACCTACATGCATTTCTGTCAGCTGTGGCATCGCGGAAACGATCCGCCTCATGTCGAGATATTACTCGCCCGGAAATGTCATCTCACATTTAAGGATAGAAATATTAGAAATTCAATTGCGTGAAAAACTTATAGTACAACTTTAGCCTACCCGAAAATCTAGTGAATAGCAATATTTAGATCAAGGTAACCTATGCAAAACTGTCAATGTTAACCTAAGTATATAGGTATAGAAATAATAATCAAAATGAAAAGAAATTTAAAAATGTTGGTTGGGCACTGGTAGTAGATCTGCTGTAAAAAAAAATTTGAAATAAAAGCACATTGTTTTCTTCTCTAGACGAGTAAGTAATACTCCTACTTCTGTGAACAATAAATTGTTAAATAATATTTATCAAATAAAATCGTGCGTAATATCTGAGCAACAAAACTTGGTTTCCATTACTGCAACCTATAAGATAGGCGCGGTCAGCGGTGCTTTTATTTGTAGGCACAATAATTTATTTTTTACAAGTACTATTATTTATTTGTCACTGCACATTCTTTAATGCATAAGATTTTCCACACGACCGCCTTTTTGCGTTCACGATTTTAATTTGTAGGTATTAAGTAACATTTAAGAACTTTACACCGCAATGTCTGCAAACCGCTGCGTTCTCGGATTACTTAATTCTAGGCACCGCAGCCTTCATATAGCACTCGTTTTCACACCTACTGCTCTATCTCTATACTTATACACAGATTTTGAAATATCTAAGCAGCTACTTACCTACTAACATATGCGTCAACTACTTGCTTTATTCGTTCAATAATATTAATGCGTTTAGATGCTTAAACACCTAACACACTTGAATGTGCAAAGTACTCGAGGGAACTATTAGACGGGGAGTCCTATTTTTTTCTGACATATCGTTTCTAATGTGAATATTTTTAATTCCATAAGCTTAGTCACACCCAGGGCCGTAGGCATAGATAATCGGATCGGAATCAAAACGCATAAGAAAAATAGGAATATAAATCACTCATTAAACAATGTGGAAGCCGATGTCGGAACTCGGAAGAACTGTACAGGCAGGCGAATAAATGATTAGCTTACGAGTACATTCAGCCACGAATAAAAGGTCATGGGAACGCCGACACAGTTCGTAAAGGAAGACAACAACTTTTAATTAGCCAGCTCATTCAAATGTCTTAGGCCACACATTTACAGAATACATTGCGACGAAGGAAATATAACATATTATTATCATTTTACCCGATATTATATAATTTATTATATTATTACAACAGCATTGTTCGCAACGCAATGTGGAAACACTAAACAATTTGTCTGATCTGGCTCCATAATAGCGCCATGGTAAATTACAAATGATACAATAGGACATCATGGCTTCTCTACATTTTGCGAATCAGTAGAACAGAAAAGTAACTTGAATAAGCCATTACATAGCTAATAATAATAAAGATCTAGACTTATTACAATGGCCGTTAGTTTTGCGGTCTTTGAAGTTTGTTCATCAACTATTGCGAAATGGGTTAAGTTGGTCTCTAAGTCGTACGCAGCTTCTTCTTCTTCTGTCGTTTAGGTTTCAAGTCGATCGACCCGATGAATCCTTGTGTCAGAGTTTTAAACACAGCTATTAGGCCTCTGACGTATATTAGGCATCTGATCAAAGACGTGCCCTCCATAGCACGGAATCCTTTTTATTTTCGGACAATCAGCTGTGCAATCAGGTGATTCAGCCTGCAATGTCCTTACCAAACTGGGGAAAATCTCACAAAGTGATAAATTAACAATATCAACTTTGCGTTTCCCCCTGGGAATCGAACCCAGGATCTCCTTATGGAGAACACTAGGCCACTGAGGCAGTAAGTCGTACAGCAAATAAACCTAGCAGATTCTAACCATAAACCTGATATTTAATGGGACATATCTCTCTGGTACTCAGTTGGCGAGAGGTCAAATGTCTATATGCAGGTAAGTCGGTCTTCTGCTAAATAATTACATAACACTGCTCATGGGAACTTTTCTGTCGAAATTGCTACTTGAACGTAAATGCCAGCGGCAGCTCCACCACGTGTCGGCCGAGTCTAATACGTAGTGCCCTTATGCTATTTGATAGTAGCCAGAGTAGTTTGTCCATGATAGTAGGTACGTCCAATCACTGTCATAATTTGATGGATCATTTTATGGGTTACCTTTTAGGAATGAAATCACTCAAAGAGATATCTATCTGATACATTCTTTATCTAATAAATCTACCAGTTGAGTGGCTTACACGAACTGTGACATGATATGACGAAGTTGGTAATTATTCTATCAAGGCCCCATTCATCACTGCGCCTGCGCCGGAGCACCGAACAAACAATAAAAAAGTTCTATGAATGACAGAGGAAGCGTCGCGGAATGCGACGGAGGCGGTTACTTCCACTTGTTTGGTCTAACTTACAGACGACAGCAAATAACAAACTTTGAATTAATTCGTGGCTAAGAGTTGTGGCACCATAAGTCACATTACTAAGGTTGATTAAAGTCTCTGAATTTTGGAGAACAACGCGGATGACGTCTTCTATCGCTTTTGAACAGCCGTTGGTGTTAATGCCAATATTTCTATTACCTATTATTAATAAAATTACATAGCTCTACAATTTTGTACAAATAGTACGCATTTCCATGAGTTGCACTAATGTTTTAAATTGAATTTTCTTACGAATTTAAATATGAAAACATTGGGAAGGTACCGCTTCAGTCTATGACTTGATAGCAGAACCAAGCAAGTGACGAAGACATGCCTACGCGTCCCCCGCGCAATCCTTGCGTGTCTCTTTGACCTTCAATCAGCATTCCGGCATACTCATCCAGGATACGCACTATTTGCCAGCCAATCTTCGGCCAATCACAGGACAACGACCTATGCTAGACCTACCAGCGTGATGACTGTTCTCTTCGATAAAGGTACTTCTGTTGGCCCCTTTTTGTAATCTCAGACATTTTTATAGCTTTTTCCTGTTTGTCCTGTTGATATCATTTCTGACAGGATGTCATATTTTATAAGGTAGTTGTACCACTTCTAATAACGATAATATGGATCTATCTAGATGATGTGGTGTTCTGAGTCATGTAACAGACTGTACATCCTCATTCCGTAGACTTCTTTCAATCAACCAATTAGATAGGAAAGGGATGGGTGTCTACCGGAGTAAGAAGAATCTGGATGCTCTGAATCATTTCATGCCTTGAAGAAATTGTATGGGCGTTGTTTCTGATCTGTAAGAAGCCTATAATCTTTTATAATTCTAAAAGTTCATAATGTTCGTAATGTCGTCCCATCTTTTTTAGATATCTTGCTCCAAACGTATAAATATTTTTGCGTCTTGATAGGAATGACAAATTTGGTTCAAGCAGAATGGCAGACAATTATAAACCCTTGGCCATTAATTTGTAAATGACATAATTATATTACATAAAAGGCAGTCACACTCGTTTTATTTGCCAATTTGTCGTTCGATCTAGAACTCACGACCTCACGTCACCAACTCTCGGCCTACTTCAGGTTTCGATGCAGTTTCAGTATTTCACGTCTTATTGCGAAAATTTACCCACTCAGAAACAGACGAATTAGGTACGCTGTGACCTTTCAAGGAGGCTGATACATTTATCCAAGGATTTACACTTTTTTAGGTTTGCAGAAGCGTTACAAAACTTATATCTTAGTGCAATTTATGGCGAGCTAAAAGTAATCTCTACTGCCATAAAGGAATAACAATTGGGCGCGCTTTGCGTAGGTGAGCCTCGTAATTGATAAGCATAATCAAGTCGTGAATCAGTTCGCTGGATTACGAGCCATAACCGGTAGTTAAATGAGCCTAATATGGCTTTGATAATACTCGCCACGCGTGTCGACATAGGTCACAATTATTAGCTTAATTGTACCCAGTGTAGGTGAACCCATTGTTCGCGGTCTCATTACGTGGTTAGCTATCACACATTCTATCTAAGACCTGGCTTATTCCTTTTTCGACCACGCACGGCTGTCGTAAGAATACGCGAGCACATTAAGACAAAATATTAAAGGACATCTAGATAATATTATCATTACAATACGACATTATATTTCTTCATTGTCAAAACAGCTGGATAAAAATATCTATCGGTGTAATGACTCTTTTACCGATCACATTTAGTCGGTCACGATTCTGTCTCGATATCGGAGTGCATATCAAATTGGTTACATGATCCTATAAATAAAGTTGTAAGGAAAGTATCGCAACAATTGGAGTGATTTCGTGAATGTCCCTTATCGATTGTCCGACGCGACGGAGTGACTGATGAACATGTCAGTCAGACGAAAGTGAAATCAAAGCTCCTCTAAGGCTGATGTAGACGAGCGACATGTTTTGCACTCATCATCATCATAAATTTAAGAGATGCTCTTGTCGGTGGAGTATGAAGTAAACGCCAGTCCTCTCTTGATTCCCCCTTCTCTTTGACTTCCTTGTACGACTTGACGTTTATTTTAACTTTGATTTGGTCAATGTAGCTTATTCTCGGTCTGCCCCTTCCCCTCCTTCCTTCTATCTTACCCTCAATAATGGTATTTAAGAAGCGGTCATGGCGTATCAAGTGTCCTAACATCTTTCCTCTTCTATTTTCTATTACATCAATTAAGTTTCTTTTCTCATTTACTATTTGGAGTACTTCTTCGTTTGTTTTGCACTCAAGCGTGCTAAAAAATAGATACTTTCAGGACAAATTCAAACAGTGCCTGCCACCTATTCATGCATTAAGAAAAACGTACACTTAAAACCAGCGGCTTTGTTGTGCGTAATTCTTGTAATCTTAATATTTTGATGAGATTATTAATTATGCCAATTGATTATTTTATTTATATTTATTGGATACAAGAAATAATACTAAGTATATTAAGATAATCTAAATTGTACTTACAATAAGTGCATGAGGCTCTTGATTGATCAAGTTGAATTTCCTACATATTGCATAACCGATGAACTTAATTTTGTTTCATTTGAATCGTACAACCATTAGATTTCGTATACCTAACCTACTCTTCTTATTCGATTTATTTTTTTGCCTAGGATATAAATACTACATTACTTCGGTGAGAAATACAAATAAGCTGCTTACTGAACACTGCTGTATAATTGAACTAAGCTTAAGTCTACCACACGGAACAGTTCTAGAATCGCTGACCTGCCTCAACGCAATATTGTGAGACGTTAGATCCGATAGACGATAACGCACAGTATAGTGACCGTGTTGCAAGTGCGTGTGCGCCTGTGCGTATGGTGCATCCACCGCCTTGCCACTTACTGGTGCCGATTCTATTGCGAATCGAACTTAACTTATTTTAGTTTGGTCCTGTCACTTTCTAAAATTTAGATAAAATAGAGACAGAAATACCACAGCTGGTTATAATTCTGTCAAAGTGACGTTACATGCGCGATGGTGTCGTAAAACAGAAAATAAAGCAAAGAGCTATAGACCAATCGTACATCAGTTCATGCATTACGAAAAAATACTAAAACTTCGGGCTAAATACAAACATTTCACAATTGATATATTTTTTTATATAAGTACCTACGGCAGGTTTAAGTTTAAGTTTCAGCACGGCAGGCAATGTCACTAAACACTGAACTATAGTTCCAATATTTTTCGCTTGTTCGTGCCATCCAGCATTCAATGGATGTCAGCTTGACGGCCTCGTGAGCCAGAAATATAAAGACGTTACTAAATTCTGTTTCATTTTACAACCGTGTCTAATTAGTAATTATTTATCTTTTGATCTTTTTAAAAATTGCCTATCTTACACAATACTGGGAATTGAGATGTGTCTGATAATGGTTGCTCATTGCCTATGCAATTACGCGTGTACTAAGGTATCGATGACATAACTGTTCGCCGCCACCGGCGCAGGCGCAACCCACAATGTCCGTTACATTGCACTGTTCCTTCCCACTGCCCATTGTCCAGATTTGTTACTGTGGACTACTTAAGTGCACTTAGTCATGCTCATGATACACTTGTTGAAATCGCAGTATAAGAGAACGTCAGACTATTGAATTATACTCTGGTATAATTATGGTTGATATTTGTTATTTTATTCAAATATCGGTAATTTAATAGCTCTATCATCTAAATAATCCAATGGGTGGGTCGTTGTTCTAACTTTACATAAATATCTTTATTAGTTTTCTCTTAGTTCTCTCTCAGAATGTTGATAGTCTTGATTAGGCCATTTTAATGCATATGGCAATCTCTTGTTAGTTAGGTACTGTTATACGTAATTATTTGACTTAGTCTACATTTATAAACAGCAGTGAATAGTTTGTTTATTAATGATCTTATTTTATTTAACGTAGATCGTAACAAGCTAAGTAGGTGCTTACTGATAATTATAGCAGCAGATTTCAGCAGATACTTACCCCAGATATTAATCTGTCCAAGAGAAAAGCCGGTGTTTCCCAACAAAAGGCCTACTAGCAACATTGCGCAACTCTATCGAAAGGTCCAGTTATTGTTATAATCACCAATAAATACACCCGACAACACTCGTTACCGCTACCCTGCAATTATGAAGACGTTCTAATAGCAGATATGATAATCAGCAATGGAAATTATGTAATGAATTGATTATGATATTGTTTCGTCAACGGGGCGGCATATTGATGACCAACAAAGTATTATTTTTAATGGATTTGTGCCTCGCGGCTTTGTTACTTCACAAAAATATTTGTATGTTCATCAACACCAATAATATTGATTTGATCAAATTTTATCATATTGTGAGTTTATGGATGAAATCTCTCATAAAAGAAATACTTACATTACTAGTATGACATTAATTTGTGCATATTTTTTCTTTCGACCCGTCAAACTCGTAGTAAAGGAGCTAGAAAATTAAATGGGGATGAAGTTTTATACGAATTAATTTAATTAAAATAAAAAATACTTGAAGTAACATAACTTTTAGTCCAACAAATTTTACTTAGAGATAACAAACACAAAGTACAAGGAACATAAAATCACAGTTAAGATCACTAAAGAAGGTCCACTGTGATTATAAATGACGGAAAACTCAATCGAGCCGTTTACCCTAATCACTACATCTTCCCACCAATCTCTCTGATTTATCTGAACTTTATGATTCGCTGTGATATTTATATCGGCAATATTTCAAAGTGTATTGCTAGGTAGTGGTCGTAGCATGCTATTATCGTTTTTGTCTCGCTCGTGCTTAGACCTGCCAGACTTCAGGAAAGCCAGAAAGGTTTAGAGCTTTTGAAAGGATCGACCAAATTTTCCGTGTCCTGTCTTTCCATATTTTGTTGATACTCATGTTATATGTGACGTCTCATAATTCATTATCCTCTATCAATGCCAGTTCATTTGAAGACATAAAGTAGGTATCAACCAGGTGTGGCACGTAGCCTGGTTCTTGGCTTTTCAAAACACTAAATCAGTAGACTAATTTGTCGTCAATCTCAAAAAAATAGAGCTTTAAATTTTTGTTTTTCATAATTTAAAGAATGCTTGATATCCATTAACCAGTAACGTATAAACTATTGTAACATTTCCTCTGCATTTGAAGGGTTAGATAGATCTGGCAACATTGCGTGGTCCAGTTTCGTGCTGGCCGTTGGTTAAGGAAGCCACGCCCTAGTCAGACTGACACAACGCTTGCGACAGCTTTCTAGATACGGATCATACCCGCTAATAATGCTAATCATTATGCAAATGGGCACAAATCTAAACCTAATTCGGCCTTAGAGCAACACTTAAATGTATTGTTGCTGGATTGTTGTTTATTATCTACTGAAACCTGTTTTATATTTGTCACCGGTAGAGTCATTTATTATGAATTAGTAGAAACAAATCTTCTTCGAATTGCACGCGATTTATAATATAAAACTTGAAGGGTAGATGAGTGTAAATACTATTGAAGAACTAGTTCTGATGCAAAAATACATAACAGTTTTGGCAAACGTTGCTTTTGCTCTACATTTATAAACGCTGCATACCGCGAAATTTGAACAACCATCAAGCTGTCCGAGTTCTGCCCCAAAAACTCCACATTCATAGAACGATGATTACTCCACATACCGATCTATCAAAGCATAGTTATCTTTGATACCATTAGTCCGATCGTGTATTTTGTTTCCTCATTTCGTAACGCCGGACCTAGAGGCACGTATGAAAGTTGTATCAGTTTACAATGAACGACTGTTCTGTTACTTGTTACCAATTAAATGGACGGTTACATCACACTAATGGCCTTTGTTAATGGACTGGCCACAAGGGATCAATAAGATTCATTGATTTATGTTCTCTCTATTCGCCGTTGAACATCGCACGCATCGTAAAACTGATTGAATGGATAATTTTGATACTCAACCAAAAGACGTGTGATTTCAACTTAATCTTCACAATGAGCTAACAAAATAGCGCAAAAGTTCTTGATGGTGAGATAACTCAGCTCATGAATAAGACAAATTATTGAAATCTG
The DNA here is from genome assembly GCA_029255725.1 of Scrobipalpa atriplicella. Lineage (NCBI taxonomy): Eukaryota > Metazoa > Arthropoda > Insecta > Lepidoptera > Gelechiidae > Scrobipalpa > Scrobipalpa atriplicella. The sequence continues at coordinate 70,758 of JARACY010000117.1, forward strand.
TAATTTTGAGGAGAATCCCTACCTACTACCTACTTGCAAAAATGTACATTTTGTCTACACGAAAAGAATAATCTGTCTGTCTCAGATACGATCGTTTCAATTAGAATGTATTGCCAGACATGTCAGCACCGAAGTATACAATTAATCAAACTTCGTTCGCACACTTCTCCGGTTCGAATGCTCTACTTCCCCGAAAAAGTAGATCATCCTGCTCGTCAAATTTTTTAATTGTCTTATTATGAAACCTCAGATCAGCCATATCGGCACAATTCATTGTTGGTGTTTAATTGTAAAATGTTGTAAGCTATTGTGTTCCTTGAGATGCGCCTGCGAATTTGACGATCCTATTGTCTGCTGTATCATTGTTTTATTAAGAGTCGGTTATTAAAATGTAATCGGAGTAAACATTGATTAGAGTGTATTGTTGTGAGTTGGCTAACTGGCTTCTTATTTGCAGCACTTCAGTTGGTCTACCTTCCTTTCAAATTCCATGGTGTTGTTTATTTTTTTTCTAACATGCTTGCTAAAAAATTAAAGCCCGCCGGCCAGCATATACTACTAAAAACGATTATTGAAATCTAAATTACCTCAAGCAGAAAAGTTATCGGCACGACAATTTTCATGACGACCTTACAATTTATCGCAACCAAAGATTTTGAAAAATATGTTTTTTTTTAAATTGAAAATTTTATTTCATTTCCTGAAAAAAAAATCCTGGTGGTAGTTGTTCAGTTTCGTTGACTGAGCAACCCCTATAAGTTTGCGGGACGCTGTCCCTTACACCCCGTAGAAAATGACTAATTGTTGGTTTGTTTGTTTGTTTGCAGATGCGGCGGCAAGCTCGGATCTCAGGTGGCGGCGCGCTCATAGTGCGCACCGCCTCTGCCCTACAAGGTAGGTAATCACTTACTTACCTTCATAGATACCTACACCCGTCTTTGAAGAACCTATAGATTTTTACTCATGTATTACTTGAGATAAGCATAGATGTCGATTTTGTCGAACACGAATTTTGAGATAGGTCTCTTATAGAAAATTCCACTTTTTCTTGACTTTTTTCTGTTCTTCTCATTTCAGTATGGCTGTGGTTGCTGATATTCATATTCCAAAACGAATTTCGGATATCGAGGTCCATACAACCTGGGGTAAGAGTCATTAAAGTTAGAAAGTCAAAGTCAAATCATTTATTTCCAAATAGATTCTTACGAACACTCATAGTTAACAATACCTATTGGATTCTAAGTTATAAGTATAATAAAAAAAAAACTTGGATAAAATGGCTTGTTTTGTGCACTTGTCGCAAATTCTACTATTCATTCAGTTTTTGTACTGATGTTATATACTTACTACTACCTATACTTACTTATAACGACAATGTTTATTTAATTAACAAATAACGTGTATTTATTCTCAAATTCCAGTACTTGGACTTCGATAACCTCCCAGAGACGAATTTCACATGCGCGGGAAAGGTGATAGGCGGTTACTACGCGGACCTGGAGACCTCCTGCCAGATGTTCCACGTGTGCACCGTGGGCCAGCAGGAAGAGCCCATGGACATCAAGTTCCTCTGCCTTAATGGCACTGTCTTTGACCAGGTGAGGGATACTCTAAAATCTAAATTATTCTTATTTACACCAGTTTTGAGGATCCCGAAAAAAAGTGTACTACGCGGAAATCCTGGAGGCCTCCTGCTAGGGCGTGAGCTACCAGGAAGAGCACATGGACATCAAGTTCCTCTGCCTTAATGGCACGCTGTCTTTGACCAACTGAGGGACTCTTATTGTAGCAACCTCAAGAATACTTGAAGAATCAAAAGACTAGCGTTTGATGCACCTAGTGTCTTTTTTTTTAGATGTTAACTAATCTCGTGTATTTTTCTTATTTCAGGAGACAAGAGTTTGCGAGAGAGTAGACGAAGTAGATTGTACAAAGTCTGAAAAATTCTACAGTTTAAATTTAGAACTTTATGGTAGCACTTTACCTCCACCGGTAATACAAGAAGATGTGCCAAAAACCGAATCGACAGAGCAATCAAATAAGAAAACGAAACCCAATCAAGGTGAAGCTGATCCTTCGATAGACGACTCTGCTACGACAGCGCATAGTAAAACACACGAGTTCTCAACAGACGTAATAGATTCTACTGAAGATCCAGTACAGGATATTAAGAAAGACGATTATAATAAGAAACCTCAAGAATTTTCTTCAAGCCATCATTCCATCGCAGATCAAGATGAAGTTGCTGAAGGTAAAGTAACGTATAAATACACGTAAGAATATAATTAAGTAATTACGTAAAAAAAAAGAATAAGTTCTAAAACAATTTATTTGCCTGTCATTCCAGAATACCGCGATGAAGAAGATGAAAACGAAGAATATGAAGAAGATTATCCTCATTCCCCGACAACAACACAAAAGCCGGTTACTACCACCACAACTACCACGACGACGACAACAACAAGGCGACCACTACCAACTACAACGGTACTGTCGTCGACTTCACTGCACCACCTATCTCCTGTTCCTCAACTGATTTCTTCCCCGTTGCCGACTATATCTTCAGTATCTCCATCTGTTCTACCTACCTCTGTGCCGTCAGCACCTTCCCTAGACCCTGCGCTACTTTCACCTCAAGAATTTATTTACCGCCATCGTGGGCCAGGTTCTGAAGCCATCTCTTTCCAGAGCTTCAGACCAGCAGATGGAGTCTACATTACACACGCTCCACCTCAACAGTTTGACCACTTCCAGTACGAGTCGTCAAGAACTGCACCTCGCCCGGGCCAGCCGCGGCCCGCAGCCTTCGTGCAGAGGCCACAACCGCAGCCCTTCAGACCAACTACTCTGGACCCACGGGATCAACTGCTTCGTCCCGGACCAACATCTCAATCCTCTGAGCGGCACGAAACTTCAGTAAAACATCGACTGCCACAGTATCCTTCTGTTCTACCTGCGCAGCGACCTTTACCATTTAATCCCTACTATTACGATCGAAAAAGAAGCGATGACTCGTCACCTGAAGTTGAATCTTCACTCTCAGCTCGATCTGTACCACCTACATCTGTGACCGAACGACCTCCAACGAAACCAAAAAGTCCTCCTAGAGTGATTGTTACCGCTAGCGCTTCAGTAAGTGATAGCAATGGAAAAAGGTTAAACTATACCGTCGGGAACGTCGTAAGTGCCGTTAAACCGATAGTTCCAATTAATTATGATGATTACAAAGAATCCGACCTCATATTTGATCCATTCTTTCTCGATGTGCCAAAACTACAAAAGCGGCGGAAGACACGATCAAACATTAGAAATAGAAGAATTTTCACAGTGCCAGCAACAGCAACTGTGTCTCCAATATTAATTGCAGATAAAAAGTTAAAGACTACAACTGTTTCGACGTCACGAGCGACAACGACAAGCACTATTCCAACTACGATGACAGTCGCTTGGAACCCAGATGATTACGTAGATGATAACTACGAGCCACATGCTTACGTACCTCCAGGCCTTCCCCCTGCTGTTATAGTTGCTCAAGACGTCAATAACTTTAAAATTCAAGAGAGACCTGGCAGCAATCGCTTTGAAGATAAGAGCACACGCTTGAAACTGAAAGCTGGTCGTGTAGAGAAGGCCAAGCCGACCGAGTCTGCGCCGCAGACAACCTCTAGTCAAGTCGAAGGTGGTAGTGGCGGTGCCGGCGCGCCCCCTGCCGCCTCGCCGCCGCCGCCGCCGCCCCTCGAGGCGCACTCCTGCGCACCTACGCACTCCACTGACTGTCGGACTCGTGCCTAATAAATATAGCTCATTTTCATACCTTAGATATTAAAACTATTTGCATTATGTCTTAGATAGGTAGCCAATTTTAACAATTTTTGATAATAGTTCATTGTGTTAATTTTATTTCCTCACGACAAAACAATTGTGCAAAAAAATAGGTATTACCTGTTACAGAAAACTGTTTTTATTTTCAGTTATTGCACTGAAGTTAAAAACGGTTTTTTGTAACACGTAAAATTATGATTCGATTTAAGAATAGTATATTAGGCAACGAGGGAATAAAGCAGTGTCTAACGTCACGGGCAGCATATTGAATCCTGAGCGGAATGAAGGATTCTAGGATTAATTCCCGAGCGCAGCGAGGGAATTAAATCTTTAATTCCTGAGCGAAGCGAGGGAATTATGACAAGAATCCTGAATGTAGCGAGGGATTCAAGTCTGCCCAAGGCGAAGACACATTTATTCCCGAGGAGCATACTATATTTTACACACCTACTGCACAGATTACTTAGACGGTGGCAGGCGTCTGTAAGATAATAAAGCTCAGAAATATACCTAATCATGTAATGTTGATACATAAATAAATATTGAAAACATACCAGAAGCAACAGATCCGAAAGTCAATTCACACTCACTGAACTACACTTCACGTTCACAATCCACTACCTACGTATTTTTCCAAAAAACGAATTGATCGTATTTAACATATTCAACATAAATAACAAAATACGATAAAATACTAGTCACAATGTCTTCTGGAGTCAAAATATTAATTTCACTCGACAATTTACGAAATGGAAGTAATAATCAATGAGAGAAAAACTTTTGCAAAATCAAACCGCGTTTTCTTTTTTTTAGTTTCTTTTTTTTATACAAAGCAAAGAGCACATACAGATAACTAGTCATACAGCCTTTTTACACTCGCCGGGAGGCGCAGAAGGCGAGTGTGGCAACAGTTTTAATACACACACAGCCATATTTTTTTTTCTGAAAATTATTTTCTTAGTAGTTCACATGACATTCCAAATTCAAATCACATAATAACCCTTGGGCTATTAAGGATTTCCATACAACTTTAAATCCCTTGGGATTATTTTCTTGCTTTAAACGCAAGTTCCTTGATACATTATGTTGATATAATAATGCAGAGGTGTGTAAATTATTTATAAACATTGTAAATAAACGGCAACATTTGTAAGTACCTTCTAAAGCTCACGTTATGTTTTACTGTCTAGTGATATTTTGTGAAAGAAATCTTGTAAATACTTTTAAAAAATAAATAATCATGTTTTATACAAAATCGTTAATTATTGCTATTACATTTCTTGATAAATTATACTGCCAGAATTCCAAACTATAGCAAATCCATGGACGTAGATAAATCCCAAGATTGGATTGTTGGTAAAAATCAAAAACTTATGTTATGTTATAGATGGTAAATTATCCATTTCCTTGTATATATATATATAAATATATATATCGTATATGTATCAAAAGCTATAGAGTTTATTAAATCTATACATATAATAAAATTGTAACAGGTCGATGGCTGTACATGGGAGATAAATAAGAAAAAAAAAATTAGGAGTCTCTATTAATGCTACAGAAGCCAAAAATATCGTTTTTAGATTTTTTGTCTGTCTGTATGTTTGTTCGCGTGCCACGTAAAACCTTCTGCACCAAACTGAATGCGGTTTTTTTCGTTGAATTGCTGAAGGCCTATCTTAGATTGTCATGTTTAGTTGTTTCGAAATTCCACCTGGCAGTCGAGATATAAAAAAAATTGTTGTTTTGCCTCTGGGCCGACTCGCTTCCTACGACGTAGAAAAAAGTACTTCGCCAAAATTTATTTGTTGGCACGTCTATGGCCTAATTTGATTATTTTTTAGAAAATATGACACGCTAGCCCATAAAGGTTCGCCATCCCTGCCCTAGTTAATGAACATAATCAGCTGCTCTCTGCTTACTTTGCACCATTATTTGCACATCTCTGCTTTGATAGAGTCTGAACATGGTCTGGACCACACACCTCTGGACCATGGTATAAGAAAATTAACTACGGTCTGGACTATGACCGACTCATTTTTTTTAGCTTGTTTAATGAATTAATGAAAAGCCTAAAACAAGTCTTTAATCTGATAGACAAACATCAAGAAAAACCTCAGAGAAAAACCAAAGATAAACAGAATTTAATTTCTTTTTTATTAGTGTCACTGAGTAATTAATAAACTAGCTTTTTTTTATTAGTGTCGTCTTGACATTCTTGAAACACTTTCGTGTTAATTATTTTTGTATTTTTATTTTACATTAATTGATAATTGATATTGTTTTTGATATATTATATAAGTATGGTGCCCCCGAAACGAGGTTTATCACAATCAAGTTTGTCCAGCGTAGCTGATATGATCAACGATATTTCTGGTAACGATACAGTAAGTTACAATCAGACCCTTGAGTGTTTTTTTGGAAAAAAAAATATCCTGCTTTTTGTACGTATCATCATCATCATCAACTACAACAGTCTACTGGATTTGGACCTCCCCAAAATTGGGGGTATATGCCATACTCACCACGCTTGGCAGGCGGGTTGGTGAGCGCAGTAGAAGTTTTCCATTCACAGGGAACGCTGCTGCCCATTCCATGGATTTATCCCTTAGTCGCCTTTTACGACACCCACTGGAAGTTATAGGGTGATGCTATTCTAACCCGGCACCACACGGGCACGTATAAGTGTAGTTATATGTGCATTCCAATTGTTTAAACAGTAAAAGTCTTGTTTTTTAAATTCGGTAGTAAAATTTTTGCAAAACGACATAAGTTCAAAACTATTAGGTATGTTTACTGTAAATTAATTTTGTTGATTCAATGCACACGTCTTGGATTTACATATTAAAATATTTTTAATTTTATTTGGTGGAAAAAATAAGAGTGTACTTTAATCCATAGGAGAATATCGTCGATTTTGGACTCTTACATGCAATTTTATTGATATTATCAAGACGCCTTTGCATTTTGGACCGAAAAGTCGCCGTGAATATAAAACATGCACCAACAACTCTTCAAAATGTTCTTCAAAACAGTAATAAAATAGTTGTAGGAGAAATAAAAATTTCAACAGAATCCGCAAAGAAAGGCCAAAGAAGTGAGGAACTTCAAAACAGTAATAAAATAGCTGTAGGAGAAATAAAAATTTCAACAGAATCCGCAAAGAAAGGCCAAAGAAGAGAGGAACTTCAAAACAGTAATAAAATAGCTGTAGGAGAAATAAAAATTTCAACAGAATCCGCAAAGAAAGGCCAAAGAAGAGAGGAACTTCAAAACAGTAATAAAATAGCTGTAGGAGAAATAAAAATTTCAACAGAATCCGCAAAGAAAGGCCAAAGAAGTGAGGAAAATCGTGTACAAGGCGCCAATGGTAAGTTAAATATTAGTAGAGATTTCTTATACATACCTACGTATATGTTACGTAGGTACCTATCACTATATAATTATGTTACGTAGTTCCGGACCTCGAAAGGGAAAAAGGAACCCTTATAGGATCACTCGGTTGTCCGTCTGTCTGTCCGTCTGTCACAATCATTTTTCTCAGAAATGCGTAAATGTATCAAGTTGAATTTTATCCGAATACTCAGGTCTACGGTCCCTTGAATCTGTAAAAGAATCATACTTGTAAGTCCTCGCAATCAAAAGATATGTACGTTTGTTTGATAATTTGCAAGGGAATCAAAAACTAAAAGTATACTTTTTTGTGATCTAACCAAAAAAATATAGTTTTTGGATTTTTTTCCTTTAATTGTGCTAAGAGACATAGCTTCTTGTCAAATTTCAAGATCCTAGGTCACCGGGAACCCGGGAAGTACCCTATAGGTTTTGCCTTCTTCAAGATTCAAAGCCTACAGGGTACTTCCCGTGGACCTACAATCATGAAATTTAGAAGAAAGCAGTGTCTAATAGCACAATCAAAGGAAAAAATCTAAAAATTGTAAATTTGTTCAAATATCACCAAAAAAAGGATAGTCGGCTTCCTATATCTAGTATGGGGACAACAGCAAACTTAAGTTTGTCCAGTTAGTCCAATTGATATTTTTGGATGAAAAAAGTCTGGGTGCTCGTGGGAGGGTTCTATATTCGCTATAAATACCCCCAAGTTGGTACGGAAGCCTCGGTGAGCGAGTCTAACTCGCACTTGACTGGTGTTTTTTTTAAACATGTACCCGTTAGTAGCATTACTTATGTTATGTATGATTGTTTTTATCAACAGAAACCAAACACGAAAAAATTCTTGTGGGTAAGACTTAATTTTAGTTTTTGAAATTACATTAGAATATTTATCGTGATTATTAACCTATTGATTTAATCTGTGAAGTGGAACGGAGAGCTTCTGCGGAAATTAGTAAGTAAATATTTAACGGCGTCATAGTTAAATACCTATGAACAAGATATTAATATATATTTTGCTTTAGCCACAACATCCCTTGGTGCCGGATATGGTCTTGACCAAACACCTCAGTCATTAGTTACTAGAGAACAGTACATTTCATTAGAAGACGCTGTAAACAAACTCCAGGAACGATTTGGCTTTACTGGTCCTGAAATGGTTGGAGGCTTTTATCAATCAGCCTCTCTTTCTGATCCTCTGGCTGCATTACAACTCTCTGCTCGGCTTGAAGCTGTAGAAAGAGCTATAGATAATACGATGAAAGCTTTAATGAACTTCCCTCCAGTTGGTAACGGTTTGCCTTTCACTAGCTACAGTTTAGCGAATACCGATAAAAATTTAGGGCCTTTAATTGGCAATGTCGCTTCTACTGATTATAATTTTTCGGCAATCACAAACAATGAACCATCAACTGGCTATAATTTATCGACTTCTACCGGTAATGCACCTGCTTCTGGTTTTAATTTACCTGCAACTGCTATGAATTTACCCTCTTCTGGTAATAACTTACTTGCAACTGCTACGAATTTACCATTTAATAATCTGCCAACTTCAAAGAGTCACACGCCAAAAGGAAAAATAAAAACTAAGCTTGAAGAAAGTGGAAAAAAGAATTTTGGTATTCTCATGGATATCCAGGTAGTGGAACCGGTGCGTATTTATTATTTCTATGTTTTTATACGTTATAAATTAATATTTTAGTTACATAATATAATGTAGAGTCTGTGCGAAAAGAGAACAGGCATAGAATTGGAGGGCGCACATTTGTATTAATTAACCCACGGCTGTTTGTGTGGGGTTTATGCCTAGGTCTTTGACCTAAAACCTCCAAAATTTAATGTAGAAGTTTACTGTTAAAGCCGGGGCATAATCCTCACACGACCAAGCGACAGTTAATTAAATACAAATGCGCGCCTTCAAATTCCATGCCTGTTCTCTTTTCGCACAGACTCTAATAATAATATAATGTACGTAAGTATGATTTCAGAGTGAAGCAGAATATTTAAGAGTACCAAGCTCTATGCACTCAAGAGATTCTAAAGATAGCAAAACATCAAAATTTTCAATCAAAAAGAAAACAGATTCTTTCTCAATATCCGTTTCTGATAAATCAATCAATGAAGATTCAGCGCCAACTCTTACAATTGGTGAATTGAGGTAAAAAAAAATTGATCTAAACACTAGGACAAAGAAGCAAAAATAATCGGTTAATTTATGTATTATTTATTTTTACTAAACGTTTGTTAGTTAGACGAGGGTCATATTGAGAACCAACTAGAGCTGCCCCATACATAGACCATAAAGCGGGTCTTTTTAAAACTCTCTCGGTTATCAACATTAAATTGATTAAAAACGACATATTTACCGTGGTTTTCCATTTTAGGTGAAAACACTCGAAAAATACTTTTCCTAAACCTAATACTATGGAGTAACCTGATACGGGGTGTATGGCGGTTTTCACACTGCGGCGGAATACGCCGCGTAGGGCGGATATTGTCTATGGTCCATTGTTCAGAACAATTTATATGGTCCATTGTTCGTATTCCTCCGGCAGTGTGTTAACCGCCTAAGGGACAGCGTCCCGCAAACTTATAGGGGTTGCTCAGTCAACGAAACTGAACAACTATCACCAGGATTTTTTTTCAGGAAATGAAAAAAAAAATTTGCTTTTCCATACAAATTGTCGGATCGAGGCGGTCACTTTGTATGAAAAAGCAATTTTTTTTTTTCATTTCCTGAAAAAAAAAACCGGTTATCACCGGGATAACTATCGTTGTTCAGTTTGGTTGACTGAGCAACCCCTATCAGTTTGCGGGACGCTGTCCCTTACACCCGGTATACTACTGATAGTTAGGTACTGTTAGTTTTGTGTGTCGTGCTAGTGAAAATATGTCAAGTAGTAGTGCGCTTTTGGAGGAGTCGAGTAATACGAATACGAACATCGGTAAACGCAACAGAAGGAGGGTAGACAGATAATATGTTTGCCCTTAACCACCACACCCGCAAGTTCCTCAGTCGCTCCGGTGATCATGACGTATGAAACTAAGTACCTACATCGAAATATCAGACACTCACCCAAAATGGAAAACCACGGTAAATTTTCCGTTTTTAATCAATTTAGCATAAAGCGAGTGTTTCGGGGTCAGGTGAAAGAATTGATGAATGAGATCCACAGTAATTTAGCCATCAGTTTTAAGGTATAAATGTTTTGATTTTTTTTAGCCACCCAGTCAGCATGCCAATTTTGTATATTCATCCAATCGGTTTCGCTCATATGCATTCGCTGCATTCGCTTTTCATGTGAGCGAAACCGGTTGGGTGAATAGGTATCTATACAAAATTGTGGAATAAGTACAAATGTTTCCTTAATAACAAACTATTGCCATCCCGTTCTGTTCTCTCATGATATAAAATGACAGCTATGGACTTGCATATTTTGCAACCACGAATTGCTACCATTCTGGTGATAAAGGAACTACTTCAATACATTTCAATAAACCACATTATTTGTTCCAGAATCTCTTACTGCTGTTTTTATATTTTTTTAATAGCTATTAATATTCTTTGCAACTATTCCAGAGCAATTATGAAAAGGTTTGGTGATGATATGGGAAAACTTATGCAAAAAAAATGTATTCCTATTTCACAGAAATCAACATCAGCAAAACAAACTATAACTATATACAGTAAGTGGTTTATTAATTGCCTCCGTGGTCTAGCTGTCTGAGCCATGGGCTCACGACCCGGAGGTCCCGGGTTCGATTCCCGGCGGGGGACAATGACTTTGTGTTGTAGTTTTTAGTTTGGTTAGGACATTGCAGACTGATCACCTGATTTTCCGAAAAGTAAGATGAATGAGATATGATCCATGCTGTCGGATGGGCATATAAATAGTCGGTCCTGCGCCTGATTTCTCTCTGGTCGTGTCAGTCAATCAGTCCCATCAGAATAAGAGATTGAAGGAATAGATAGTGCACTTGTGTATTGCGCAAACACATGGGCACTAAAAACTAGTCCTGTGCAGTTGGCCTATCTTTGGGAGATTGGCCGCCATCACCGAAAATCGGTGGGAGGACTATTATTATTATTAATGTGAAAATGACGATTCTTAGCGAGAAAAGAAAATTTGAATACTTTTAAGAGTAGGAATAAAGTGTTTTAGCTCAAATCAAAAATAATTGCGTGTTTACAGGTGATAGATTAACAGATGTATTAGACAAAGCGTCCTCCATGAACCACGATTTAGAAAATAAAGTTAAACAATTTGTGGATGGAGCTGCTGAACTCGACTCTCATATAAATAAGAAAGTATGATTATATTCTTTATAATTATAACTAAGTAGTTATTTTGTAAAAAATTAAACCTACTTTATTTAACTTTATAGACATCACATATTTGCGAAATGCTGTCAAGTATGCAAACCAGATTAGACGTAGCTCTAGAGAACATGAACGAGGCTTTATCAAGACCGTTGCCTGAAAATGAAGGTAATTTGTCACCATATATTTTATTAATGTATTTAAAGTCGTTAACTACTACTGAATCATGCCTACTACATTATCGCCTTTTGTATGGAGAGGTGTAGTTTCAAACTCCTCCTAACAGTATCTAAACAAAATATGCATAACAAATCATGATGACTTATTGTATATATTAATTGTTATAAATAACAATACAGCAATAAAACATTTTAAAAGCAATCAAAATAATATTAACTGGACTTATGTACTCGTTTAAAATCTTGTTTTAGAAATACCAGAACTCGCCCGTAACATGGACGCCCTTCTTCTCGACATTAAGAGAACTAGTGTCATTCAAGAGGAATTATTTGATTTACAAGAAAGCCTAGAAATGAGACTGAAAGTAATTATAATCATAAATTAAAGAAATTAATAAAACAATCTCGTAGCTAGAATATCAGGTAGCAGTTCTTTATAGAAATCTAAACGGATTTAATCCAACATCGAAGAATAGAATATCTAATTACAATATATTATTTACCCTAATACTTCCATGCATGCTGGACTGGGAGCGATAGAAAAACATAGAATATGCCAGCTGCATCTCCTCCCGGGCATGCTGTAAAAACCAGCTAGGGGATTCGAGGGATTCTGTATATTGCAAATTAGGCGATGGGCTGACAAACCGTCACTACAGCAATATACATAATCATCTGAATATAACCCTCAAAACTGGTCAGACGTGGCGGAACGACCTTTGTATAGGTCGTTTCTGCTCTGCCTACCTCATTAGGGATGAAGGCGTAATTATATGTATGTATGTATGTATTTACCCTAATACATACATACATACATGATTATACCTGCTAACGAAATAAGGGAGGAAAATGTATAGGTAACAAAAATGCTAGTTTAGTATTCCATTAGCCTGTGGAAATGATTAGGGATTGAAACTTTTTTAGAATCAAAGTAGGATATTTAACATCTTGAAAATGCTATTATTATCCTTTTGAAGGTTCTCAAGAAGCAAGTTTATGACCTTGAACTAGTAAAAGCAAATCGCGATGACCTGGACGAAGCTTTGGAAAGTAAAGTTAATTTAGGTACGATAAACGGCATTATGAACATGGAATATTATACTGCAGTACTTGGAAAACTGCAAAAACTTATTGGCGATCTATTTAATAATTTTAACAATCGAGAAAATTCATGGCAAGTAAGTATGTTTCAGAGATTATTACCAATGCAAAATTACAATTCTGCCAACTCCAATATGCATTTTTGATACATTTCAGAGACGTATTGATCAATCTTGGTTACTACTTGAGGTAAAAGCTAACAAAGCTGTCGTTATTGCATTAAAAGATGACATATTAAAAAAATTTGCTAAATTTGACGACCATCTCGACCTCATGATAAGTATATGTAGCGAACACGGTATCAAAAAAAGAGAACAAAGGGAAATCATTTTGGATCGAGCATGTATAAGTTGTGATAGAAATCCGGACGAAAAATTTAAACCTAAAGCTAAGATTTCAAAAAAGATAAAACAACATACAGAGGATACTAATGAAAACAAGATTTGTCGTCTTACCAATCCAATACCGCATCCTATTCATCCTGGGTATGTAAAATTATATTATTATATTATTACTTATACTCGCCATAAGCTTTGTCATTTTACCAGTATTAATTTGCCTTATTATCAATATTTTCGCAGTCAGCTTTATCATATCAGAAAGTATTTTGTTGCGACGGCACCATTTAGCACAGAGTAGACTTTATTTCACAACTTTCTTATTTGCTAACAGATCAAAATGCGTAAAACTTACTTGTGTTGGTCCAAACAAAATGACTAATAACAAAATCGACAAGATGTCTGAAGATTTAGCATCTAGTATCATTGTACATGTACACTCTTCAAAACGCAGTGCTACGGTAAGTTTTAAATACGTCATAGCTGGCATTAGTTTTATATGCAAGGCTTGACCAGTCCAAATCATAATTGGAATTAAAGTTAATTTATTTATTTATCGTATGGCAATAATAACCCTTTTATCGTTTCACTTTTTACTAACTATCCAGTTTTTATTAATTTTAGCATAAAGTTACAAATGAAATGGACACAACACCTTGTGAACCATGTAATACATCTGAGAGAAATAAGATCATATTGAAACACAACATAAAATTCATTGAGCACAAGCCACCAAAAAATAAGCTTTCAGTTCCAACAAAAACATCAATAGCGCATGAGACTGAGAAACCTAAGGATTCTTATACAAGTTTACGGCGACGGCGGCCGAAGCATGATTCTGCTAGATCAATCAGCTACTCCCATACGAATCAACCAGGTATGTTATGTATGGTTATAGTACCTCCACAGTTTGTTAATTTAATTGCGTGCCATAGCTCAGGGGCGTGTGTGGGTTTATGAGCATGGGTTAATGATCACATAAAAAATATGTTAAAATCATAGTTTAAAAAATTCTGCCCATACAAAAACCAAGCTGTACGTTCACACTTGTGGCTAATATTATATTTTCTTTGCTCGTGGTTTACGATTTAGAACTCTACCTTATATTATATTGTTTGTAAAAAAAATTGATTGATTGTAAACTATTGTGTTCGTCTAAATAATAAAATTAAAATTTGATAATTTGTTTGGGGTAACATACTATTTTTCCCTATATAGTTATATTTGCATATACTGACTATGCACCATGCATCTACCAACGTACAGTCAAGATTGTTGTACAGGGCCATTCGAACCGGATGAAATTATTGTGAAATACGGAAAAAGGCTAGGGACATGATAATTATAGGAAATGTATTTTGTATTGGTTTTTAACATAAATAACCTTTGTTTTGTCTCTTCATAGATTTGGACTCCCAAAACTCAGAGGACACAACTATTTTTGTACACAATTTGGATGATGAGTTGTCGACACATTTTTAAGATTTTTAAATTTTCTTTAGATATAAATGTATTTCATATTTTATAGAGATACCATTCTAATACAGATGCGTGTTAAGTATCTTATCTATATGTCGTAGAAAGATTTGATGGTTCGAATCTTCGCGAAAATCCTAGAGATTTTGCAAAAACACGGATAATTAGACTATTATGAAACCATTGTCAAATCTTACTGAAAAAAGTCAGGATATTTGCGAAAAAACTCATCGTTCTAGTAAAATTTTATATCCATAACTGAAATAAGAACGCTGATTGGTCGGTTAGCGCCATGTTAGCGCATCCAATAGATCTCCTCTGATTAGTTGTCGTTTTAAATGTCAATCAATAAAATTCTCAAAAATCAGAGTTAAGGATATCAAATGTTACTAGAACGACAAGTTTTTTCGCAAAAATCCTGATTTTTTCCAGTAAGATTTGACAATGTTTTCGCCATTGTCTAATTATCAAATCATCCTACGACATATACATACATAATAGACAAATCTGTACTTTGATAATATTTAATTTTTAATTATTATTATAATTTTAATTTTATAATTTAGTAGACTAGTTTTCCGCCCCGCGGTTTCACCTGCGGGTTACCGAGTTTTCCTGTGGGAATCAGGCATTTTCCAGGGTAAAAAGTAGCCTACCATACCAAATTTTATATCGCTCTAGCCGTTTAGACGTGCAAGAGAAACAAACATCCATCCATCCATCCTTCATTACTTACAAACTTTCGCGTTTATAATATAATTTATTTTATATTTTTATTATTAGGCTTATATAATTATGATTAGGATTGATTTATTTTGATTGAATACACGTTAACTTTATTACAAATTTTCTTGTATTTAATATTAAAATATAAGCTACAAAAAATACTTTTATTTTATGGAAAGTTGCAGACCTGGAATTAATCTGTGCTACATTTTGAAACCAAAAATATTATTCTTAGTACCTAAGTAAAATTTACTCGAGTGCATCACATAATTATATTTATAGCAACCAACTGGATCTGTTCCGTTTTTTTTTATAAATGTGCCGAATTTGTTGATAAATGTTTACCTAATTATATTTGGTGATTATATTTAAAATCATGTCGAAATCAAAATCTAAGACAAAAACTGCGAATCTTCTAACTGTTGGTCAAATGATTGACGCTGCATTTGGCAATATTGAAGTAAGTTTCTAATTTCGATGTATAAAAAATTCGATGTATTCATTTTTTTATTTTATTTTTGATAGGCTTAATTATGCCAATTTGTTTGGCATGGTTTAGCAATACGCAAAATAGTATCTCACAGTAGCATGGATACGAGAGGCCCGAAAACCCAAATATTCAACGATTTTGTCAAAATTTGGGCAACTCCATAAAGTTCTGAACTTTGAGATTTTGAAAAGGTATTGGTTGATGTCGGACTGACCTATAGACTTAAGAGATTAGTAATTTAGACCAAATAAAGTCTAGCGGAGTAAAATTGCAAAATCTTTTTTTATTATTTTGGCGATAATTTTGCAGTAATTGAAATAAGGGCCCTAAAACTCATGTCCCTGTAAAAAAAAACACGGCTAATTTTGTGACATTGTCATATACCAAGCAAATTTGCATGCTTGTGCCTTTCAAATAAAAAAAGAATTTTGTAAATATGTCATACACAGCTTTTTTTATTCCATTTCAACATCTCTACCCACCCTTAATGAAAAACCCTATATCATGTAATATTTAAAAATTTCTCAAACCCAATTGTAAATTCGATTATAAAGATTTCTTCATTTAGTACTTTCATCAGCTTCATTAAAATCAATTCAGTTGTCTCAGAGTTCTCCTCAGTCTTTTATACATGCTACTATGCAATACATACTATCTCATTACAGCTCAATGTGGTCAACTTCAAAATGATGCAAACTGTCCTAGTGCTGCTAGCGAGGCAGCTGCGACTTTTAAACAGACAGGTGGCGCTGGAGTCAGATTCACCGATTCCCACTTCTGACACCAATATAGTAGTTTCAGAAATTAAAATAAAAGGCCATCCCAAAAAGAAACCAATCGACCCCAAATTAAGTACGCCATATTATAGTGGTCAAATAGCCAAGTCTAGTAAGGTAATGTTAGCTGGAAGCTTACCTGCCAAGCTGTCTGTGAAGGAGTTTGAACACCCAACAACTGCATGGTCCTCCGGTGCTACTTCTCCGGGACACTCCGACGTACACTCCTCCACCATCCACAGCGAAACAACTGTCCTAAATCAGGTATAAAGAATTCCAACATATTTTTTTTTGGGTGCCCGCTGTACAGTTTTAATTTAATATATTTTTCTGTTTTTAGAAATACTATGAACTTCTTGAAAAAATTGAGGAAACGCGAGAAAGAGTTCTTCGTGTCATAAATCAGGTTATATTCCTTTTGTTTGTAACTATTCAAAAATGTGTTCATTGTAGTTTATTGGACTACCTATAAATTTATAAGACAATTCTTGCAAAATACATTTATTTCAGAGAAAGAATTCCCACGACGCGGGTGTAACATCACCGTCTCCAATGGTGTCCATGGCATCCACAGGTGATTTCACAGGAAAACTTAAAAATAATTCTTAATGGCAAAGAATTAGCAGCGAGATTTTCAATCACCAATGCCCTCAAATACAATGACTCGAGCCGCTGACAATTTTATATGGGAGGGCCAAATTTTCATTTAATATATTTCGATCTTGGGGACAATTGTTTAGTTTCATGGTCTAAACAAGCCATAAAAATTTCTTTGGTTACCTGCTGTAAAATCTTGCTGTATTCAGTAATGGGAGGGAATGTCAAGCCAAGTCATCAAATTAAAAATAAAATAATAATTAAATATATTTTTTGTTGTTACAGAAGTCGAATATGAGAAAATATTAGTGGGTAAGGGTATAGAAGTTTCATAAGTTTTAGGTTGACTTCAATTTGAATAAGTATAATATATTAATAATACATAACATTATATAAAACTATATTTACTTACAGTGGAAAACATGCTTGCTGAAAAAGAAAGTAAGTATGTTCATATTATACTCGTCAATAACATTATTCTTCATTGTGTAACCTACCAACCTAAACATGTTTATAATTATATCAACTGACAACGTTTTATTCGAAACTTATTCTAATACAATAATTTTACCTTCAGCTCGCAAGTGCCTTCCTATAGTAACTCATGACGTATTTGAACAATTGGTGCATAAAGTCCAAGATCTTCAAAATCGTATGGATGGCGGCAATATTGGTGGCCTCGAATTCCCTGAAAATATCAAACTTATGCAAGAGCTACGTAAGGGCGCTTCCCTTACAGATGCCATGGCAGCTCTTCAAATTTCAGCAAGACTAGAAGCAGCTGAAAAGGCTATCCAAAATGTAACATCGATCATTGATAAATCTGGTCTGGAAAGAAAACCAATGAACAAACTAACAGATAGATCAGATAATTCTGTGGGAACATTAACTGACCCAGAAAACCAGACATCTACAGCTGGTAAATCTCATCGAAACGTGACAAGAGAAGAGATGCAGTAAGTCGGCATCATAATTAATTATTTACAGAATATAAGCATTTTTATGTTTTTAAGTATTGTTTTGAAATTTTGTTTCTCCAATACTCTGCCTTCTTTTTTTTTCAGAGTTGTTTTGGATACGCAACAAACTGAAATCATTACTAGAGTGAATAGTGCAATTAAAAAAATTACTACTTACTTGGAGGAAACTACAAAACAAGCAAAAAAGCTCGGTAAGTGCCGTAACGTAAGTGCACAAATACTTAAAAACAAATGGAAAACTTTTGGTCGTCAGAGTATAATACAAACCTGGAAATATTCATAAGCCCTATTTTTATTTTTATATCAAGCTCAGTCATGTGAAGGAAAGGACTAAAACATGAGACACCTTATTATGTTTACTAAAAAACTTAATTTATTTTGAACAGAAGTTAAACTTGGAGATGCTTTGGACATGAAAGGCAAGTTTCAAGAAATGGAAGTTACATTAATTTCTAATACACATCAACTGAATAATATCGATACTGGCTTGACTTCTCAGGTAAATATTAAATTGTATCTTAACATACGAATCATTTTTTGCCTCTGAATCTGAATTATCATAGCTTGTAAATATCATGCAGTTAACGTGGTCCAGGCTGCATCAATGTTGTGTATTAACTTTTTACAGATGACTAACTTGCAAGAACAAATGACACAGTTGCAACTAGACTTGGAATCAGGTTTACAGGAAATGACTGAAACCCTTGTAAACAAAGGCGCTGATACTGAATGTGAGTCAGTTTGATTTACCCGAACTTCCATTCAGTTACTCGGTATTTACCTGATTATGTGATTATTCCTTGTTAAGTTTATCATTCCCTAAATTTTAACCTCAACAATTTTATGGTACTCTTTGATTTCACAGTGCTGACGGACTTGCACAGAAGCTTACAGAATCTTCAAATCGACATAGAAAGGACTGGAGCCGTACAAAAAGAGCTAAACGACAATCAGAAGAAGCTTGCTTTTGAAATTGATGTCGCCTATCGTGACTTAATTTTTTTTAACAACTTTATACTTATTTCCAGTTTATGATAGACATTGGCTTAACAAAATGAAATCACTCAACTGTAGCATTTATTTTTACAGAGGCTGAAATACGACGTTGAATTACTAAGAGATATCAAATGCGATCGTGACGAAGTGATAGACGCTCTTCGAGACAAAGCTGGAATCAAAGACTTAAACGGAATGGTGAAAATGGATTGCTTCATAGCCTCACAAGGGGACTTTGAGAAAGCTATAAATGACGCTCACACGATTTTTAGGAAACAAGAAATGACTTGGCAGGTACCTAAGTGATATATATGAATAAATATGAACAATGATCATCAGTTTAATGTTACCGCGCAGATATAAAAAATGTTTGTTTTTCGATTTAACACATTTTCCATAATTTACAGAAAGCTATAAACGATATATTTGGGCGCATCGGTGATAAAGTAGATCTCTTTCATTTGGAAGGTTTACGCGATGATGTTACTGTACATCTTAACAAATTAAAACGTGAAGTAAATTGTATCAAGAAGATTTTAGGCGAGCCACTTGCTTCTTCTGTAACTAGAAGGATATACCGAGACACATCGTGCTTATCATGCGCAAATCCTGCTCATATAATGCCAGAAGAGAACCCTGCACCGATACTGCCCCCTTTGAGACCTCCTGCTGGAGCATCTCAAATGAACGATCCTATGAATGATGTAAATGCTTTACCCGCATGCATTAAAGGATTGAAAATAACTCATCCGATAGATCCTAGGTAAGTGTAGGTAAATTGACATAAGATTCGCGTAGTTAAAAATGATGATGTGTAAGTACCATGATGCCAATTGGTACCATCATCTTCCTAGCCTTTTTCCCGTATCTCTCGAGGTCAGCTACCTTATCTAGGGGATTGAACGAGGGTACTGGTATTTACACAGAGCGATTGCCATCTGACCTCCGCAACCCAGAAGGGAAACCAGGCCCTTTCCTAGATTAGGTTACACACAACCTTTGAATTTCTTCGTAGGTGTGTGCAGGTTTCCTCACGATGTTTTCGTTCACCGTAAAAGCGCTGAATAAACGTTCATATTAAATTCGAAAACCGAAAAACACATTAGTACGTGGTGGGATTCGAACCACGACCTCCTGCACAGAAGGCCGCGGCCCTATCCACTACACCATCCGGGCATGATGCAAATTGGTACCAATATTTAAAATTAGTCTATTTGTTTAGAGCAAAGATGTGCACGAGATATTGTGGAGGATCGTATACCAAAAGGCGTCCTGGCGTAACTCATACAGCACATAACTTGCATCTGCAAGCAAAACCAATTCGAAAACCAGAAATTATTGGAACACTGGGAAATGATGGAAAGGTAGCCTAATATTCTATTCATTAGATGAAACACTTCAGTCAATCCTTGGAATTGTTGCCTAAAATGCTCAGTCCACGAATTGACTGATCAACCTCTCAGTTTGCAGGAAGCCACTGGTTTAATACTTATTTTATCTCAGATCTACCAGATTGAAGGTGATGTCGTGGAGCAACCTTGCATACCTTGCAATCAAGAGTACGGGGCCGGAGAAGGATCATTAGCTGGACTTCCCATAGATGATGGCAAGAGATCCAGCTATAACATTGATGGACAATTCGGTGAGTTTTCTAAGTGCTATGACTTAGAATAAGGTTTGGTATTGTAACAGCTGGCGGCGCAGGCAATGTTACAAGATTATGGGCCCAGAATATACAAGAAGAAATAACGGCGTAACTGGTAGGGAGATTAAGAGTTTGGGCACAGCGATTGATTAAATACAAAAAGATTTTGGGAAAAATAGTTCACATGACGATGGAGAGATTTTGACAAGTTGACACGTTAGACAACAAACCGGATACAGTCATAGAGTAAAAATCTAACTTAGTCTATGCTTAGAATATTCAATATCCAACAGGTATCTGTTCCCTGACCTCTATTACAGATATTTTAATATTTTTTCTGAATTTTTAAATCTTGAGTCGTCCTTTTAATTGAATCGTCCAATCCTTTCAAAATATTCGGCTAAAGCTGAACTGATTTATTTAAATAAAAGGTATAGGTAGGTAATAAAATTGGCTGACCTGAATTACTTATAGTGCCACCTTTTATTTTTATTAAGTACTACCTATATAGTGATTGTTCCTTTTTAGTTTTTTAGGTTAGTTGTTATTTTTAAGATTAATTTTTAAGTTTCTAATTGTGTGTTTTTATTGAATAAAGAATTGACCTGAAATAAGTAAATGACTACATTTACTTCCAATGGAAAGTACTCGTTATCAGGTGTAAGGGACAGTCAGTGGCAAACTGAAAGGGGTTGCTTAGTCAATGGTAGCAATTCGTGATTGCAAAATACGCGACTTATTATAAATAATATAAGTCCATACCTGTCACTTTCTGTCAAGAGAGAACAGAACGGGATGGCAAAAATAATTTTAGTTGAGATTTAGTTATGTCGGGATGGTTACGAATCTTTCACAAAGAAATTCTTTCAAGAATAGAAGAAATTATAGTGGCTGCCGCATACCAAATTGTCTGATCGAGATGTTAATTTTGGACTTGGTCCAGTTTTACATAACTATCTTGTTCTATCTATCTTGTTCTCCGCTCTCCATATCTGGCGATTATACCTTCCAGATGCTGAAAAATGCCGCTGTGGCAAGGAGAATGAAATCACGTCGATTCCTAGAGCCTCCTTCTCGCCGTCGTCTGTCCTCCCGCTCCCGATGGACCAGCACTCTGGCATGCCTTTTGGATCAGGACAGTCATTCTTTTAGTCAACAAGCTAGGATGTCAAGAAGGATTTTGGCAATTATTTTTTGTTTTACTACGTTTTATGAAAATAAATATCGAATCGATTGAAGAACAATATTGGTTACTTTTATTTTCTAATACTTAACATAATGTAGGTAGATTTACTCTGTATCAATAACGAAGTACTGTGTCAGAGAGATGATTCCTTGATTCGGAAAGCACAACAAGCTTCGGTCATTCTCTGTCTAGTTATCTACACCAAACACGTCGGAATCTTATTATGTAGTTTTACTTACTTCTGAACGTTAGAGTCTGTCTAATGAGTCGTTGCACACGGAAATGGCGCTAACTAAATTTAAAAATCTCTAATGTAAACACAGAAAAACTACAATAAAACTATTTTGATACTTTTATTTTGTTTGTATGGAAATATCAAAATAGTTTTTTTGTATAAAAGTATCAAAATAGTATTATTGTAGTTTTTCTGTGTTTAAATGTGAAAGATTTTTAAAATTCGCGCCATTTCCGTGTGCAACGACTCATTAGACAGACTATAACCTTCTAACCTTATCTTACCTTCTTACCTTCTAACGTTATCTCCACGCAATAGTACGTACGGATGGATTATCCAGTTATCCACCGCAAATCTCCGAACTATGCTCAAACAAAACAGAAATTTACAAAAAAAAAAAACATTCTGAGAAAACAAGAAATCTCAGAATAAAAACTCCTATATGAAGAAAACATTTTTTTTTTGTAACAGCCAGTGTACAGTCGTACAAGCAAAGACGTACCGTACAAGGATCTTTTGGCGCGTGGGTGACATTGACAGCACAGATTACCTAGTATAAATGTCCGTTAGGTTATGTATACTAGGTAATCTGTGCTGTCAATGTCACCCAAGCGCCAAAAGATCCTTGTACGACTGTAAAGCCCTGCCTGTCTCCATCCTGCTGTCGAAACCGTCGAAACATCCGAAAAACATACCCCCCCCGGGGCAGAAACACACTCCTTTAGAAAAAAAAAATAATAGCTGTATAAAAATTAATACCTTTGCTTTGTTAAAATGCGACCGAAAAAAAAAACTATTTTGTGTTACCATATAAAAACATTCAAAATTTACTAATTTTATAAAATGTTCTGCAATGAATCTGAATTTATTTAGTTTAAAACTAGTTTTTTCTATGTTTTATTACACAAGATTCTTCAGAATTTATAAATCACGGAGTAAATATAACACTTGGCAAATATTATACAAAAAATAATAATTCATAAAAGATAGAATGGTCAAAAGAACAAGAGCCGTCACAAAACAACGAAAATGAAAACATTTTACTAATTATGGCAACATTATCATAAATGTCAATGTCAAAATAGTAAGCAAAAATCGTCTGCAGGGGTACGTTCAGTCGACCCAGTTCGATATTTATACCGATCGAATCTTATACTAGTGGGACGCACTGAACGTGCACCTTAGCCGCTGTCAGATAAAACTTCACTTCCGGTGCGCCTCTGAACGGGCCGGATAAAAATTAACCTAGTCAAAATTTCGTCTGACAGGTGTTTCTGAACGGGCAGTATAATTTTTAACCAGGTTAAATTTCGATCGATCGAGCGGCTCTGAACGTACCCCTTAAATTGATTAGAAAATTGTGTAATAAAGTATATTTCACAACATATTATACTTATATGCCCAAGTCTGTGTGGTCGAAAACACTATTGTAGTACTGTATCATTTTATAACCTCAACAAAGCTTGCATGTTATTTCTATAAGTTCTCTATTTCTCTCTCATATTCGAAAATTTCCAACGGCTGTAAGCATTTCTAATAGCTTTCTTGTGTTACAAAATTCCAGGTTACAATGCACAAACTACTAGAGTTTCAAGCAGTCGTGTTGGCCGCGGGCCGAGGATCTCGGCTGCCTGATGTCGGTGGATCGGTCTCCAAATGCTTACTACCTGTGGGACCTTACCCTGTACTGTGGTACTCACTGAACATGCTAGAGAAAGTTGGGTTTCAAGGTATGTATACCTAATTTATTCACATGGTTTTCATTAACTTTTACAATCACTGTTCAATTCCATTTCATTACTTCAATTTAGCAGTCTGGTGTATTCTTATTTAAAAAAAGAAACATTATTTGAAGGCTTTAAACAGTCTGTGCCTATTAAATAAAGGGAAATCTTTCTTGTAATTTTCACAAGTTTATCAAAAAGAAATCACCACAATGAAGGATAGGGATAAAAAGTACCAATTATTATACTAATAAAATATTATATTTTTCAGATACTATGGTGGTTGTCCTGGATGAAGACAAGTCAAATATTCTGAACGCTTTAGAAAAATGCCCTTTGAAAATTAAGTATGATTTAATTGTGATACCTTCAGAAGAAGATTGGGGCACTGCAAATTCCCTGAAACACATCAGTAACAGAGTAAACACAGACCTTATTGTGGTCTCTGGAGATCTCATTACAAATGTCAATTTCAATGAAGTTTTGAATTTGTACCGTAAACATGATGCAGCATTGGCTACACTGTTCTTCAACAATGGTCCAGAAGAGTGGATTGAATTGCCTGGACCTAAAACAAAATCAAAACCAGATAGGGACTTAGTTTGCATTGATAAAGAAACTAAGAGACTGGTATTTCTAGCTAGTGCTAGTGACTTTGAAGAGTCTGTAACAATTCCTAGAATTCTCATCAAAAAATTCAATTCCATCAGCATGTACAGTCGATTATTAGATGCTCATGTATATGTAATGA
The DNA here is from genome assembly GCA_029255725.1 of Scrobipalpa atriplicella. NCBI lineage: Eukaryota > Metazoa > Arthropoda > Insecta > Lepidoptera > Gelechiidae > Scrobipalpa > Scrobipalpa atriplicella. The sequence continues at coordinate 95,494 of JARACY010000117.1, forward strand.
AAAAATGGGTGATAAATTATATTGTAGAAGCCGATAAGTTCACCTCAGTGAAAGGTGAACTTATTCCTCACATTGTGAAGAAACAGCTGTCTCAACGTAAAAATGCAGCAGAGAAAAAAGGTACATCAGAAAAGAATGTTGAAGTCACAAAAGATATTTTTGAGTTTGCCGAAGAAACAGGGTATGAGAGTAAAATTAGAGAAATGTCAGCCTTTAATGACCACAAGTTGGGAAGCAAAGGAGTGTACTACAATGACCTTTTAAGGTGTTACGCGCATATACCAAGCAAAAGTGTTTTCGGGATGAGAATCAACACTTTGTCATCCTTTTTCTTGGCTAACAGTAAGGTAAATAATATTGAGATATATTTTTTGGTTATCACTGATTATCACACTATGTTATCACTAACAAATTTTTAAAAATGAGGACTGTTTACTTTCTATCTAGCTTATTTTTAATTTACAAAAGTAGTTTAGCTCATACATAACTGTGACATATTTACCTACCAGCGCATGCACACTTATACATAGAATAATATTCCCTTCCAGGTTCTATCAAAATGGGAAGAATTGACCGGCTCCCCTCTGAACGAAAGGTTCCATCCAGACAGTGAAGTGAAAACAAGACAAATAGATGAAACCTGTACAGTAGGGGATAAGAGTGTAGTTAGTGAAAAAACTTCTATAAAGAACAGTTTTATCGGCTCCAACTGTATGGTTGAGAACAAAGTTAGACTCACAAATTGTATATTGATGAATAATGTGACTATCAAAGAAGGGTAAGTTTGATTATTAATTATTATAATAGTTATATTACACACTTGGTGAATTCCATTCTGTATAAAAGCAATAAAACACAGAATGTACCAGCTGTTTCTTTTCCCATGCAAAACAAAGAACTTGATCGTCTGTTGCTTCCACAATGCCAGTCTTTTTTTAAATTTCTCTTCCTATACGGCGAAATTGGTTAGGCAGTTGGTTGACACTCCCTTCTTTTCTGGGTTCTTTACCCAGTAAAAAATATAAGTTTGATTGTTATGTCAGTGCATGCTTGTTTGTCCACAGCTGCGTGCTCCAAGACTGCGTGGTATACACCGGCGCGACTGTGGGCACCGGATGCAACCTGACGCACTGCCTGGTGGGGCCTCATCACGAGGTCCCGGCTGCTACCGCCAGCAACCACCAGCTCCACGCGGAAACAACCGACAACATGATCACACTCGGATAGACTGTTGAATGACCTGTGGTGCTTATGTTTAGTTATTTTATTACATATATTGAAAAATATATTAATTAAATGTTTTATATTGATATTTTCTTTTATTTCTATTTTACAATACGAGATAACTAATAAATTGGTAATTTATCAATAGGACGAGGCGGGAGTTCGCAAATAGAAACAATACACACTACACTACTGTACAAGAACCGTAGTCTAAATTGAAGAATATTGTATGAGGAATCAGATAGAGACAATTTCCAAACAAGGTAAGATCCTATTTTATCTCATAGCATCGATAGGTAGATAATACGAGAATCCCTAGAAACAAACAACTAATTTGTCAAGGTAATCCTCCAGTCTTCAAAGTAGGTATTCCTTTCACCGTGTGGCCTTTCAACCCTGAAACTAATTTCACTTTTATCCCATAAACGGCTTTTACTGCGGCCATCCAACCAACTTTACTACGGCTATTCAAACCTTTCAATAAAACTGTCGTTTGCTTAGGCATTCCAGTCATTAATTGGAAACTGGGTAGTTGCCTGTGGTGGCTTGGACAGATCGGATCGGGTATGACGTCATTTCAGGAAGTACCAGAATTAGACATGCATGAGCCTAATTGGAAATTAATGAGAGGCATTGGAGTTTCCTAAGAGTTGGCAGCAGACAGTCGACAAAATGTAGCGAGCAGTGAGAGTTTTAATAGAATTAGAATGCGAGCGGTGCCCTAGTAGGCGATTACGTGAGGACCTATAATGGACTGTTCTGACGTGCACACACGCAATGCCCAGCTACAAGTAAGTGTGCATACCTGCTGCGGGTTTCTCAACTGTATCTGTAGTGGATTCTTATACTATAAGTATTTGTAGAATGTTCATTCGCGCATACGTATTCCATTATATATCTGCCTCTGTCTTACTAAACAAAGAACTAAGATGTAGAACCTATTCAAGCCATTTTACTTTTCACAACTTTAGTTTTCAACACAGATTTAGAGGGGGATTTAACTAGATTTTAATAGGAAATTTCCCTGAGTATCTCATTTAAATTTTAATGATGTCTCGTAAACTGATGCAAACTTCAATTTAGAGAATTGGCTTCCATCACAATTTTCTACCTATTAAATTACTTAAATTAGTTAGTGATGTCGAAAATGTCTAACCATATTGCTGAGAACCTAAATAGAGTCACGTATCTAACAGATAGCTATCTCATTGTCACCATTGTCTTAGGTAGATTTCTCTGTAAATAATAAAAGCAAATGTATTCGTTAACTACGGATCGTAATTATTTACCAAGAATCTAAAGTGAAAACCAAAATACTTATGCATTATCATTTTCAAACCAACTCTTTTCATGAGGACTGAAACATAAATCAATTCTGTATTTGTTCATACTTATTTCTTTTTTTTTCATGTTGTGATGTGATTGTAGTTTTTTATCGGAAATCAAATAGAAGAAAAAGAATAACCATTCCTTTTTTATCATGAAAACAACGGACGGTAACGTCAGATAATCATTAAGATCGAGGAGCTCAAATCATGTTGCAATGGTGCTGTTGCATCAAGTTATATAACGTTTAGATTATTGCACATCTTAGGTATTGAGTCTTGCTTGTGTAGGAAAAGGCCTAGATTCTCATATCGTGGTGTATCGTGCTACGGATTACGGTTTCCCATATCGAATATCCTGACCTCTTGCAGCCACGTATGAGAAGATTAACAAAGCTAATAAGTATATACTTAAAATTTACTATAGTTAGCTAAATAGGTACAATACAAACTCGTAATGATGGTGGCTACGTCAGAACGTCTCGTAGAGCTTCTTGCTACGCCGAAGAGATTGTAGTTAATGTGTTACGAACTTTCAAACTAGTGTGTAGACAGTTTCCATCCTTTAATTTTCTTTAAATATCGATTAAAGAATTTCATAGATCTCTTGCCATTTTATACCAGTAACAGCCTGTTGCAAAATGCTGTCTGATTCCACAGGCAATATAGTTGATGTTTCTAAAAGTAGTCAAGGTCTAAAACTTGTCTTTTACTTACCTAGCTAGTCTTGCTGGATGCTTTGGCAACTTTTAAACCTACTATCTTAGCATGACCTGTTATTTTAATATTGATCAACAAGAGGAAGCTCATAAATCCTGATTTGCGCAAAGATTGACTGGGTGTTGCTCTTTGGCCTAATGCTACAAAGCGAGTGTGCAACAAAGTACTAGTAAAGCGATCGTTTATGAGCAACTGGACGTGGAATGAAAAGTAAAGCTGCTTCTTCTCATCTTCGGCGTATTATAATTTTGACTAGCGATGGGGTATCGATCTTCCACTACTGCAATTTATAGGTTTTCAGAAATTATCTTTAACAGAGACAGACTTAATGTCGCTCTTAAAGAATAGGCTCAAAGATAAAGTTACTAAATAAACATAGCAAAAAGTATCCGCCAGTTACGGTCCACTTTTTTTGTTAAACATGCCTAATTTTAGCAAAAAAGTGCAATGTAACAAATCTTTCTACTCAATTGTAGAGCAGATTTTTGTAGAGATAAACACGAGCACTCTATCTTTAATGGGAGGTGTTAAAATCATAGTTATTTACAATTTTGTTTTGCTCTACATTCATCAATAAAATATAGTATCCAATCATCATTTTACCTTGCACCAAATATCTTAATAGTCTTGATCTGAAAAGTTTTCATAACAAACTTTCGCAATATGTCTACTGGCGCTTTTCTACTGCAATAATACAGATTGCAAATACATATATAATGGTGCCAATTTTGTTGGAAACACAACTTAACTTATTTTAGTTTAATTCTGTCACTTTCTAAAATTTAAATAAAATAGAGACCGAGATGCAATCGTTGATAATAATCTTATCAAAGTGACAGACGTTATTCGCCTTAATTAAGATGGCATGCTCGATGGCCTTGACTTATTTTAAGCGTTATACGTCACTTTGAATGAATTGTAGTTAGCTGTTGTATTTTTGTCTCTATTTTATTCAAATTTTAGAAAATGACTGATTAAACTAAAATAAGTTAAGTTGTGTCTGCAACAGAATCAGCAGCATTGCATGTCGATAGAACTAGATTAGATTAACACAGCTGAAGCTAAAGTTGGACTAAAACTTACATAACTAATAGCGCACCATAAATACACTAGTGTTTCTGTTAAATGTTGCAAATTACCTACTTCTATGTTCACTGTTAAGTAATGGACTTTGATCTATGCTTATAAATAGTGATAAAGAACTTCCCATTTGTTATCCATATAGGGTGTAATTTTATTAGTGACCGATCATTGCAATGCATTCTTATACAAAAATGACGAACAACCAAATCTAGAAAGAAACCTAGGCCAGATCTTTTTATATGCTAGCTAGGGAAAAGTTCTTTGCTACTATGTCACCAGCAAATTATAGTTTTTACGTTCGGTAGAGCTGTGAACGCAACGCTTCTGGTTATAATTCCAAGTAATATTTTTGGATCCTATATGTTTTGTGTACCTATCTCTTATTGATACCACTGTAGCATATTGCCTTCAAATGCTCTATTAGTATAAGTAGCTCGATAGGTCAAGTAAACTGACTGTTTTGAAACATCACACCACCTGCATTCAAATCATACATTTCCACATACGTACACATGATCCTTGGCAGCCCTTAGATATCTAGTCGAACTAAATGGAGACACCTAACTCACCTGTAGCAATCTGAACTTTTAATATCCATCGATAAAAGTAGAGCTCAATAGAAGGCAACTTCTATCCAATTTTCAGAAACTTGTCGCTTTCCATATTTGTTTTTTCTTCTTCGTATTTTTCTATTCAAACAGATTTGACTTATTTCTCATGTCAAGGTTGTAAGCATCTGTGTTGCTTTACGCTCTGCTTCCTTTCCCTTGTTTGTGGATTGTGGCCGTACAAATAAATTCTCTCCACTTTCTGTTATTCAGCTTTTTTACTTCAGTATCAATATAGTTTGAGTTTACATCTGCCATTTGGTGTTTCGACGAAAATTGCCGATACGATCTTTATCACCGGAAAAATAAACGTATGCAAAATGAATAGGCCTAAATTACAGTTCACGGCAACATACATTGTTTGGCCTATTGTTTAATTATAATGTGCGGTTAATTGTATTCAGTTTCACAAACAGTATTGATGCTACTTCCTCGAGGCGCTGAAACCCAGCACCGGAACCACAGCTGCTGCGCCGACGCAAAGTAAATAAATTGATGATTACGCATGCGCTTGCGTGTGATTGTGCCGATCGAACCTGCTCGAATTTATAGAGCAATTTTTCTGCTTACCGACCACTTGAAAGCATCAGGTATGCCGAATTTTCACGCGTTACGTTGTTTACATAGGCATAACTTACAAGTTTATTCGTAAATTATAAAACGTTTTCACTCGATAGGGCTTCTACTTGTATTAATAACCTTCAGAAGTAATACAAAAAGTTTATGGTGTAAACTTAACCAGCAATGCAATCGTTGCAATAGTGTAATGCTGGGAGATCGTAGAAACCTTGGTCAGATAAAGAGTCAAACATTCTAATAGAGTTGAGAAACTATCTACAGAAAATAATCAGATACATCGATTTCGAATGCGAATAGCTCGCTTGCGAAGCTTAAGGTATTTTTCATCTCAGTGAGGTTTGCATCTAGAGTGCACAATGAAAGTGTTGCGGCGTCTGCGGCCGGTCTGGCGGGTGCTCACCTGCGCGAGCGCATACGACCAGCCCGCGCCACATCGCGACAGTCCGCGCAGTACTTTCCCGCGCTACGCACGCGCACCGCTCCTTACAACATACGACATTACGTGATACCATTTAAAGCCATTCCCATTCCGAGTGCAGATCAAAGAACTATTATTGAATAACGGGTGCAGTAATCCTTGTTTGTTTGTGAGTCGCGTCTCTCCCAGAGGTGTTTGATTAGCCGAAGAAAGCGGAAGACCGGGGTTGACGTCTGAACAGCTGATTAGTTCCCTAGGTAAGAGAACTTTCAAATTAATTAGCACTGAGTTTACTGCTCTGGAAAGCGCTGAAACTATTCTGTAACTTACGTTAAACTGGAAATGCACTTTAAGTACGAAACACCTAACTTGCTCTACATGTTTAAAGATTATTAGTTTTTGGATTTACAAAAAAATCTTAGAGAATATACTACTCTTAAAAATCTTAGAGAAAGTACTACTACTGAAACAACATAGACACCAACTGATGGATGATACCTATACATATTATATATTTTTTAAATATTCAATTTCTCCTTAAAAAATCTCTTCGAAAGATTTGTTGACGACGACGAAAAATTCTTTCATATACCTAAGTAGGCATGTCTATTTTTGTAATTAAAGATATTTTTAAATTAAGTTTGGCAGTGAATTTCTATTGCAACTTAACAATAAATAAATATTTTTTTTTCATTCAAGTTACGAAATGCATGAAATTGGTTACGTTTCATGAAGTTTTACAAGATTCGGTAGGTATTCTTTTTGTTAGATGTTCAGTTCAATATTAACTATTAATTGATAAAATAAACTTACCTTTTATAATTTAAGATTACAAGTTATATGTTAGCTATATGTTATTTACCTACCTAATATCAAATAAATTATAAGTGGTAGAGTCACCTTTAAATTCTTCACAACGCGCATTAATAAACGTTAAAATTAGTTGGGTATATTCAATGTTTTTTAGTAAATCAACTTCTACCACAGCATTTTGTCTTATTCAACGGTACAGTCAAGCTCTGAATGTCTCTATCATTTGTTTACAAATTGTACCGTATTTTTTTTTAATGTAACTAAGTAAGCATAAAAAACGTCAAAAATCTCTCCAATTAATTTATTTAATGAGTACAAAAGCGGTATTTAGAGATAAAACCGTCGACTGGTTAACCTCCTTGCATCCATAAAACACCTCGACTTCAAGCAAGTCGTATCCAAAAGGTCGGTAAACGTAACACATTCGAAACGACCGACATTGTTTGCACCGGCCGGAGCAATTTGTCGGTGTTTCATATAGCGCCCGCGACTATTTGTCAAATTACATCACACTACAACATCGCGCGAAACGAGTCCAATGTCAAAGCATTTTACAAACAGTAGATTATGTCAAAGATTGACATAATTCGAGGAAACGCTTCCGTGGACGATAGTACGTGCTCCAGTAACGTAACTGCATCCACGCCTCAATGCAAACAGCTAAGTAGGTAGGTACGTAACCACTAAAAACTGATCATTACGCTCGTTGCATTCTTTTGACATCAAATTTATTTCCTACAAAAGTTTCAAGAAGTATATTGTCCTCGTTCTTTCATATAATTACGAGCCTTACATCACGATATTTTGACCGCACATTAGCAAATGCATGTCATTTTCAGCTAACCACAGAAGTATTGAAACACCAATGAATAGATAATATTTCTTTTTAAATATTATAATCGCACCATTGGTGACAATACACTCTCATCTCACTAAGTGAAATTTCCTTTTTGGCTTTCTCCAGTCCAGTTAAAAACCTTTTAAGTAATATATTCACGCATTGTATGGTCGTTTCAGTTATTAAGTGTGTTGTCCAAACATTCTAAAAGGCTTAACCAACTGGTACTTAAACATTTCAACACCACTGTATCTGCCTGCATTGTTTACGGGCCCGTATGTTTAAAATGAAGTTTTTTTTCGCTGTATTCTCATTTAAATTTTTTTGTATACGTAATGGTTCTGTTGTCCTATTTTCATACTTGACCTTAAAGTAGGTATCTGCACTTTACTAAGCACATCTATTCAGAGCTTGCGAACAATTGGTAGTAAAAGATCGTGCTGGCGTACAAAGTCGTGTACTTTCAATGGCGATTGCAGAATTCACCTTCCGCAAGTCACTTAACCGTTTCCTCATCTCCTGGTCGAAGCTATCTGCTGCGATCTTTTTGCCGAATACAGTAGCTTTAATCTAATTATTACGATTCATGTCATCCAAATAAGTATTGATTGTTATCATATCACGATGTGTTACTCAATGTTTATTGTTGGAGCTGTGGTTGGAGCCTTGGTGTCGCACGTGCGATGCGTTAAGCAAGTCAATAGAATACACTCCACTGAGCCACGGGCCACTTGCAACACGCATCGCTTTCTAATCACTATACTAGAACCTTCTAAAATGTGGAAAAACACTATTTACATATGCATGCGTTTTTGTTTTCCATAATATAAAACTTAGAAGTCGATAAAATTTTAACAAAATCGAACGATCTCACATTTTCCGAATCGTAGCACGTCAGTTGTTTTTTGGTAGCAAGTTCTACGCCATTCGTAATCTCTAAGAAGAAAGTTAGTTCTAAACGCACAATAGATAGTTAAACTTTTAAAATATGCTGTTAATAACTTCTCACAACTTTATTACTTACCAAGGAAAAGTATGTCGCATACCATAACCGAATTTTAATAGTCATTTGTTTTGGACATAAATTCGCAGACGTTCCCTCGTGTTACGTTGCATTTTCTCAGGATAGTTACAAAGGACTGTAATATAAAAATGTATGAGAACTTGTTCGTTGCATAAAGGTGCCATCCTCGCTTTCCCTCGTTATAGCAAATTCCCATCGTCCACCTGCTGAATAGCAGGAAGAAGAAACCATAATTAAATGTCATATGTTGTATGAGAAGCGCCCGAGAAACATCATACAAACCTGAGCACGAACATAATTATGATTTATTTCTTATAGTTTGACAATATTCGTTTCCTATAATGTTTGCGGTTCGCAAAACAATAGGCAACTTCCAATTAGAAGACGTCGATTCGTCTTTGTTTCTTATTAAGTTTAACTGCGGAAGCGTTGAAAATTATTGATTGTGAGAAAACAAAGTGTGTATTAACAAGAAATTTAAAAAGCTTAAATACCTTATTTTTAATCTTCGCTTTTTCTTTCCGATCTTAACATTTATATTTAAATTAAATAGTCCTGAAAAAATAATCTTGCCTATTTAAAACTCGATGGCACTATGAAAAATAACATTTCAATAATGTTAGGATCATAAATAGTATGACAGGTAGTAATGAAAATAAAATTACAGGCTTTGATGTCATTTTCAATATTTATTACATAAAATAAATATAAGAAAGAAGACAAGACAACGCATCGTACTCTAACATCACTCAAACAAGTATATCGCAAATCGCTACATATCAGCGGCGAAAAAGTGTATTCACCCACTTAATACCCGTTCAACTAGTAATCGAGTTACTTAACTGGAAATTCAGACCAATCATAATCAAAGTAATGTGAAACTAATATCCCGCGTCTGTCTGTATGTCACTGGAACTCCAGGAAGAGTTGGCAGAGTGCGAGAGTTCAAAACATTACACAAGAGTAACTATCATTTGATACGGCATACTGCTGTGGGGTAACTTCAAACATTGCATCATATGCACAAGCATAGTTAGATGCACCGATCTATTCTGTTGCGGAATGTATGAAATGCAGATCACATAGCGAAACGATGACCACAATGTATGGTTTGTGAGTATGTTGTTGTATGGGCGTATTGTTCCGAGTTGCACTGCAATTTATGGCTCGAATAGAAACAAAGGTATTGGTTTCAACATGTTACAAATTGTGACACTTTTTAATATGTAGATTTAGAGCTCCAATTGACAGGTTTTTCCGGATTTTCTCAACGTATCACTCTTTTTAACTGAAACTTGAACGTAGTTCGATAAATGTAGGAGTCGTTTTCTTCTCCTAAGACGTCTATACGCCTGCGCTACATTTAAAACATCACCTTTCTGTGCAAAAAATTTGCTCAGCCCTTGACGTTGAGATCCTCACTGTCCATTTTTATCGATCTGTCTAATAAAACCTGTATCTAAATAATTTTGTAAACAGGAACCAGGCCGACCACATACAACAATGTATGCAGTTACACAAAATATTCTGAAATAATTTTATACTAATAATTAGACGTATTACGTTCCATAGACACTGTAAGCAAACAAACACTAATTAGCAATAATCGGGTTAGGAAAATAGTGTTACATATGGAAAGAATATTCAATGATAGATGATGTACTTGAAACAATTAATAAATATACATTCCTACCAGGCAAGCTGATAGGAGCCTCGGTTTATTCTGTCATAATCTTTATTCATTGTACCCATATTGTACCTATGTAGAGTTTTGAAGGCTGTAATATTTTCCCAATGTAGTAGAAACGTCTCATATATTTTGAACCTTTACCTACCCGTTAGAAATACAGGCGTAATTTTATGTCTATTATTAATATTATACACCTCTGAATACCCGTTTCCTGCCCTTCTTGTCTTGGCACAGAGCAATCACTTTCGCACCGTTATGTGCATTGACTTATATTTTCGCGTCACGTTTCAAAGTCATTGACTCTTCTCAGCTTTTCCCCATTCGCTGTCACTCGTAATAACAGCCCATCCTTGTAAGGCGATAATTAGCCATTGAAGGTGCGAGATTCATATTAAAACGTCACTAGTAACGGGATCATATCCAATAATAAGAGCATCCGGTGACTAGAAGTTCATTGGCTACAGTTTTTGCAGATTTTTTTGCAAGTCTAGACCGTTATAATTGCTTCCGAAATGTGTCACAACGCAGCTGCGCTTCCCGACAATAATCGCTAATCATCAAAAATGTCTTGTTCCATATTAGGTCATCATACTTAATGGGTTCACATAGGAAGATATATAATCCTCATGTTCTTGTACGTTATAAACAAGCTTTTTTTTCTCACAAAGCATTTTTTTTTTACCTTATTTATCTAGTACTTAGTCTACTATTACATATCCTGAAATAAAGATATTTATATAAATATCTTTATTTCAGGATATGTATAAGCTTTCCATAAAGAATTTTGCAAGTTGTTCATGTGAACGCAGATAACCAAGTGCAGTCAACTTTTATCCTTACGATGAAGAAATCTCTCTTATCTCTACTTTGCATATTAAACATCGTAAACAAACTTCATCTCCGCTTACACCAAGTCTGTGCTGACCTGGCCGCGTTGCACAAATTACATTAAGTCACTAAACTGGCTTAGACACTATTAGCAGAGACAGCCTTGGATTAAACACATCTCTTAATTCGCAATAGTAGTACAATAGACAATATCTCATTATGTTTACTACGGTGCACAGTATGGCGCGATACGGGCGAACGGGTACTTGCCTCAGTATGTTTACAAACATAACGCGCTACGGAACGTAAATAATATAACACAACATGTATTTCGATGTCACGGTGCACGTACATTGACCGACTTTATTTCTCTTGTTTTGAACTTTGAATATCGAAACGCCTTACGACAATTTTTTGCTAGGATTTTTATCTGAAAGGCTTAGTGCATCGCCGGAATTTAAGGTAATAAATGGGGCTGTTAATCTTCATTGAATAAATATTATGATGAAGGAACGTGCGGCAAGTTGACAAATGTTTATGAATATGATGTTTATTAATTTCATACCTTATACTGGATATCCTTGTGCTCCAATAGTCCTAAAGATCATTAGGGTCAGTATGTTGTCTTGATTGTTTATAATAGACACGTTAGTACCTATTTGTACCTAAACAGTTATCTTGTCCGAATTGCGAATATCAGATTTTAATATTACACCGATAAAACCGCATTAGTTATAACAATTTCAAAATAGTTATTTCACATCACTGACTATTAGCTGTGTAGGTCATCTGGAAAAGCTTTAAGCTGAACAAGAGTAGTCCATTAAAGTGATTGAAAGCCTATTAAACAAACAGAGCCGTGATGCGAGATTTGCTCTCATTGTACCGTAGACCTCAAAACCTAATGACTAGTGCATTACCGGCCTCAATATGTGAAGTTATCGGTTGACGTAAGTGTTATGACAAAGTTCCACTCCGTTGCTCATTATTATGGTGCACTGATTTGCAAGGTAGGTACATCCTGGGTATTGACAAGCATAAGAGTGAACTCACCGCCTGCGTTATTGTTTCCGAATGCGCGCAAACCTTGAATTCTTCTGGGTAAGCTAGCTCCATAGTCGATTCTGTCGCCCCTGATCTAGACTAGGTACAATCAAAATACTTATTCTAATTTCAAAAAATTACAATCCTTGCCCTAATCTTCAAACAAGTAAATAGTTTGTTCGTAGCTCCAAATACTTATACACATCCGACCGGTTGGTAGAGCTCAAACTGTTCGGTAATAATCTGGTAACGGTTACCGTTTGAGCCTGAAGCAAACAGGATAGCACGCGAAAGTCGGGTCAAAGTCGAGTATTACGCGTGTAGATAGTAAGTACTTAGGTATCATGACGCCTAGTATAAGTATTTAGGTACTATTTACTTCAGCTCTAGCATTTCCGTTTCTACCTAAAACTGTTACGCTGAAATTACTGCCCGAAACAATGTGTGTTTCAAAACCATGATTTACCCATAACACCTTGCGACATATAGATCACATAAGAAAAAGGCAGACCCAGTTTCCTTATGTTGCATAAATGTGATTTCCTTGTATATTTTCTTGATACCCTACGTGTGACCACAAATTAAGTCTGATTGTCATCAGTCAAGCGAATCATTGCCGGGTAATACTTGCAATTTTCATCGCCATAACTGTTTACACTTATAAATTGGCTTCTTCAATTCGGTTACGAAGTAAAAGGACACTTGAAGTAAGAATTGCTACATTCGGTTTCAAAGTCAGATAGCAACATCTTCAGCCGCATTAGTCCACTGTTGGAGATGTCTCTTCTGATTGGGGGATATTCCCCAATTTGGATTGATGAGCGCAGTAAAAGGAATTTGATTCATAGGTGTTGATAACTGGCAGCTTGGCCAGCGTTTTGGTAGACAGATATTTAAATATTTTGACTTTGCTTGTTATTATTTTGTCAGTTGTTGTTTTTCTATTGACCGGACCAGTCTGTCCAATATAGAATGATTATCGAAGGCAGTTTTTAATTTAATATAATAGGAAATGTTCATTCTCTAGATTAGGTGCCTTATCCACCATCCGCGAAAAGGTACTAATTTGTGGTGATGCCACTAAGGTGATGCTATCCTAACCTGCCACGGAAAAAATAGCCTACCTACCTAAACTTATTTGTGTTCGAAGGCATTTTGCAAAGCTAAAATAAACACTGCGGTTCAGTTTGCACAACAAGTATTGGCTAGTGCAGTCGAAGGCCATTTCGGCGCCAAAGTTTTGTAAACATTGCGTAGAGCTTACAAAGCAGATTTTTGACATGAAACATTCTATAACTTACCTACTTAAGTATCTTATATGTTATGTACCAATTTATAGTAATGAAGCAGCATGTGCCATCTTGCACATCCATAGTAAATCTATCAATGCAAAGTTTTACTCTCGACGGCGGGGTAGAGCTATAATATCCAAGAACATATTTAAATTTCACTTCTCACCTGTATTAAAATATATATTATTTTCTATTAACTTTCATCGTGCGAGTGAAATAAGATATGCAACACGGCCGTCCCGGTCGCCGAGAGGGCGAAGCGGAGCGCGTCTCGAGAGAAAACAAATACTTTCGCTGAGCAGATTGCACACTGCGCCTGCGCACATACTGACCCAGTCCTACCAATGAATGCTATTTTGCGGGATGCCCGTTCTAAAACTTATTCTGTGTTGTCACTGACCCAGTACTGCCAATGACAAGTGCATTTTATGTAGTGCCAATTTTAAAACTGCTTTTGTGTTGTCACTGAACAAACCCAGCTCTGCCACTGACTAGTGCATTTTATATAGTGCCAGTTTTAAAATTGTCTTTGTGTTGTCATGGAACAGACCCAGTCCTGCCACTGACTTTAGTGCATTTGATATAGTGCCAGTTTTACAATTGTCTTTGTGGACAATAGACTGACCCAGTCCTGCATCTAACATTGCGATCATAAGGTTTGATTTGAGGCCAGATGGTCGATGATTCGTTGGTCGTGGGTCTGACCCCAAGGGGATCACACAGCTGAGCTAAGTAGGAAATGGTTAGTTATGAGAATGGTATCAACTATTGTTATGAATCACATGATAATCTGATCAGAAATATGATTTCATGTTTTTCTAATTCTAACAATAGTCATCACAGAAACGAACATAGCGGATATCTAGATAACCGCTTCCAACACGCAGAAAACAAGAAGAAATCATGTTTATAATGTAAGTTCATTAGCTAACTAACACTAATTTGAACTTTAAGCAACTTAGCTATCGTAACACAGCAAAACATACGTAGAACACTCGCAGGTATGACCATCCTAAAGCGCTGATCATCCGCGGAACCGTACTATGTGTAAAATTGAGACTACAACATGTACCAACTTATTTACTTGTAAGCTATATACTTTAAATAAAAATATTCAATAATTTATTTTACGCAGTATAATAAATAGTGTGTATAAATACTGTGATAAGAATTATTTTCCACACGTTTTCATGGAGATTGGACATGCCCAATGGCCATTACATTTCGACGCACTAAAAATTTTTCTACATCGTTTTTTTTGTTTTAATTTGTAGCAAAATAAAACAAACTACGCTATAATGTGTGTCCTTTTGTTTAGTCCGATCATACCTAATAACTACTGGACTAATTTAAGTAATTCTTTCACCATTATTGAGCTATGTTTTTAGCGCTGGAGAACATCTTCGTCCCACAGGAAAACCTTTTCAGGTGACAGCGCTGTCCGGAAAACTAGTAATAGAGTAGTAACTATATTACTTATTCATTTCCAAAATATGTTAAACAACAAATCAAAAATTTCTAAATTTTTTTGTTTAACATATTTTGGAAATAAAATAGCAATTTAAGTGCAAAAACACAAATAAAAAAATACTTATTCATTCATAGCAACAATATAAAATACTTCCCTATCAATCGTACGTATAATTATTTCAAAATATCGTTCGTTTGGCTTCATTTGCACACATCCTTATTACTACCAGGATATTACCGATAACAGTTATTTCAAGTTTCTTGGAGTCTAGGGAAATAAAGTAATCTGTAGGCAATGTTTACTCAGCTAAGGTTTCTAAGTACTAACTTAGGCTTTCAGATTTGCATTTGCCTCTTTAACTGTCTGGATGCTTGCTTACAAGAAAATACCTACGCATAAAAAACAGGTCTGAGTATATACATTTGTTAGTTTTCCTGTTGCTTTTTGCTTTACAAAGTTTTAACTTAGTCTTCCGATAGAGTTTTAACGTCAAATAAGAACCCCAAGAAGCACTAATAGGAAATTAAAGGTCACCATTTAAAGTTAAAAAAACTCTGGGGTCCTATAATAAAGGACATTACTTACGTCCTCATCTCAAGGCTTTCAGCTGATGCACATAGCATTACAATATTTTTTTACGAGAATGTTAGTTAGGTTAGGTTTTTTAATACTTAATACAGGCTTTTTGATTAATTTTATATTGTTCGATATTTTTTCATTAAGTTTGTTTTTCTTTTTCTTTTTTCATAATTAAATTCATAATAACTTTCGCTCTGTAGTTGCATATAGTTTAAACTGACAACGTTACAGTTAGTTTCAATTTAAATTCGGACATTCTCCGATTTAATCTCGTAATGTCACGTTGCGTAATACCATGGAAACCTAATATGTTTGTCCGTTTGTGTTATTTAATTCCTTCGTCGGCGTCCAACAGAGAATTCAATATGTTTCACTATTAAAAAGTAATTTTACGCTCATTTACAAACTACCTACATTGGTACGCGTTAAACAATACCTACTTGAATTTACAAAAAATCTGTACGGTCCATTTCACTTTTACTTACAGGATGTTGATAAAAGTTCTACTCTCCTTTTAATATCACGCCCTAACTATATTGACATTCATAAAAAAAATACCTAAAAAATTCAATAAGAGCAATTTCTTTAATTAATGTAAGTAGTAATAATGTGGGCACATTTAGAAGTAGATTTTTATAGCACATCAAGAATAAGATTAAATAACTAGATCAATTACGAATGTGTTGACATTCGATGTATTCACAAGTATGTTCGATGTACTTACAAGTTAAAAGTAAATCTTTATTTACATAGCTATGATTAAATGGCGTTAAATTGAATTTAAATACACTAACATAGATGCCAAATAAGTCTGATACTAACAATATGTTAGGCATTGATTTAAAGTGTAGAGAATATGAGTTAAAAATGTTTAAAAATGTTTTATCTAAAATTTAAAAAAAAACTCTGCAATGGAACATGTGGTTGGTTCAAATGATCTCAATGCTTTTTATAGCAACCTGTACTTGCTAATATAAATTTAAATTACCTGCATAAAAATTATAGCGCTTAAAATTAATTCTGCTGTAATTAATTTGTGCAGTTGTTTTCAGTTATTTTGTAATCGATTACGTAATTAACGCTGAGAATTAAATTCTTGATAAAGTTGTCTATTGGACTGAAACATAACCCTTTAGCATACATGCTAATGTAACTCTTTTTTTTTTTTTTTGTAGCCTGGGATGTCCCACTGCAGGGCAAATGCCTCCCCTTTCTCCTTCCACATGTCGCGATCTTGAGCCATGTTTACCCAGTCCTTGTCAAAAGCTTCTAGGTCGTCGCACCACCGTTTTCTTGGTCTTCTTCTTCCTCGCCGGCTATCGAGGGGAACCCAATATTCTAAAATATTTTAAAAAATTACGAATATATAAATAAAAAAATTCGAAGGCATGGTAAATAGATAATAAGGAAGGTTATTGAACCATAGATCAGATTAATCAGCTTCCCACACTATAACATTACGTGCATTTATGTAATCGATTCAGATATTTGACCAGCAAATTCAGTCTCACACTTTCTCCTTGTTCAAACAACTTTTTAACTAGGTATCCGAAACCTGTTTATCCAAGCTAAATAGCTCTATAACAAATTCATAACAACGAACTGTTATTGAAATTACACGGTCGTATAAGCACTTCCTTTCATCCTTTCATTGATATAAAACTGCTATTAGCTTTGCTCCCTGCGTTTTCATTCACGATTTAATACCGGGTGTAAGGGACAGCGTACCGAAAACTGATATAATAGGGGTTGCTCAGTCAGTCAACGAAACTGAACCACTTTCAACAGGAAATTCTATCAGGAAATGATTTTTAGTTTTTTTTTTTGCTTTTCCGCACAAATTGTCTGATCGAGGTGATCATTTTGTATGCGAAAGTATTTTTTTTAAGAATATTATTTAAACTTCTGTTCTTTTTTCTATGCTCTGACGGATTTAAGTAAAATACCTATAATATGTATTAAATTCTGCTTAAATCCGTCAAACCGTTTAAGCATGAACAAACACACATTAATTATTAACAGTGTGTTTACTATGAGCTTTTTACGTGCGAAATTGTAGTAAGCTAATTGATTGCCGGAAGTATTATATAATGTGTATAATCTACGGTAATAAATCATCGGTAATTAATAAATTAATCATCTTTCCAGGTCTAAACTTCAAATTGGTGTGCGGCAAGAGGAAGCACAGATCAAGCGAGGTGAGTAATTAGATGATTAATCAATTAATGAATCTTTGGTATCTGATATTCATTTCTCTTCTACTCTCATTAAACTCTCTTTTATCTTTTAACATCATCATCATTATTTCCCTAGCCTTTTCCCGTATTTCATGGGGTTGGCTAGTTGACTACCTAATATAGGGGATTGAACGAAGGCACTGGTTTTTACACAGAGCGACTGCCATCTGACCTCCGCAACCCAGAAGGGAACCAGACTCAATCCTAGATAACACAATAATTTCATGCATGACATGTATTGTATTTTTTTTCTGCTATTTTCACGAACACTGTTTAAACCTTAAATCATAGCTCACCCACAACACATACTAATACTTGTATTTGTAACCATTACCTATCATTATCTCATCGTGGACTGCCTAGTCAACTTGAAACTGCCTCGCCTATCAACCAGTCAGACTTGTCTGTCACCGATCAGTCAGTCAGTGAGAATGTATCAGGCACTCATGCACCTAGGAGCTCTCTCTAGCTCCACGTATCGTTAAGGGATCAACTCCTCTTAATTCGTAGAATAGTATCAACAAGAAAGCGCTTAATGCTGCCAGATAAATAAATAAAAAATCAGGTACCTCGTATTGGATAGGTAGGTATATCTACTATAAAATCAAACAACAGTAATAATAGGCGTTATTTTTCTATATTATTTCACCTAGGTACGTGAAAATATGAAAAAAATCACTTTTCAAAGTATCAACCTACAAAGATATAATCCAAAATCCTTGTATTTCGAAATTGAAGATTCTCATGTTGTGAAATTGACGTTCATAAAACCTGGTAATCAGAATCGTAGAAACAAAAACAGCTGTGTCGTCAGATCTCAGAATGCACTCGAATGCATATAAGGCTTTCTCCCATAACCTCATTATGGGATCTCACACGCACACCAGTTTTTGTCCCGAGCCTTAACGACATACCCGACCCAAATTTCACCAGATCAGACAACGTGGGAAACTTTTCCCTAAATTATTCGTCGAGGAATCTCAGATTAGATCAAACAAAATTTTATGAATATTGCTCACAGTGTTCAATATAGACAATATCTTTAGATATGAAAATGAACAGTAAAATTGCTCAAAATTTAACTCAAAAGAAATATAGGTAACTTAATTCTTAACCTATACCTTAATTTCAGTGGCAGTTTTCAGGTCAGACTGGATCGAGACTTTAATGGATATTCTATTATAAACAACATGCCATCTTAAAACTATATATTTTACTTCTTAAAAATACTGTATTATGTAAAATACTACCTAAGTTAATTTACTAATATACCTTCAACCTAGGCACCTTGTGCACTTTATGGACACTTTATCATGATATGAGATGGCACAGAAAGTGACAAACAACCTTTCTCCTTATTTCTAGTGTAATAAAACTTGAGTTAGTACTGCTGTGCTATGTTAAGAGCAAGAATACATAATGATTGTAAATTCACGCTTATTCAGTGCATTAAAGTTTTTTTTTTATTATTATAAAATTTTATTTTGTATTAATTCGCGGTATAATTTTTTAAGACAGTTGCATGCTAGATATTATACTATGCAATGCAGCTATTGAGATCATTTGAAGTAAAGAAAATAATCTTAAATTTACTTGATAAACAAAGGGAGTGTCGTATCATAATTTCAGAAGATAATTTTGATAAAATATCGCTACGTTTGTAATGTCAAATAAATAGGATGATATTATTATTACTAACCTAATATATCCCACTGCAAGGCAAAGGCCTTCCTTTATTTTTGACATATTTCACGATAGGATATAGAAAAAATTAAATACACATAATTGCATTCTGTGGGTAAGTAAGTAGGTATTATCAGTTAGTACATAATATGAGATAAAGTGATGCTATAATACAAAATTATGTATTCAGGATTAAAGTCTATGTCGTGAGGAGAAAGTATGATTAATTTGGTTATAATTTGAGTTGAATAAATCGTTACAACGATATGTGTTTTTTAGTCAAAGACCAAAGGCGGGGTACGAGTAAATAAGGATAATAATAAACATATTGGACATGTAATTAATAATAGTTAATAATAATTTGTGTGACAGCATAACATTTACTAGATAAAGTATAGGTACTATTATTTTCAACAACCTAAAAGTTACAATATATAGACCTAGTTGCTTGTAAATGGAAGTTAAAATGGCAGCCTTGCGTGTTCGTTTAATGTATAGGTTTTAGACTTTAGTAGCATTTTAATGCAGTCTTTCTTGACATCAATACTTCATGGAAATAAGCAGTTGTACCTAACTGTATTTATTGACTCCACTATGAGCGTACTTGAACTTTTGCATGCTAGTTTACAAGTTTAATTACAATACAGCAGTTTTGTGTATATTTGTTTATAATAATAATATTCATTTCTATTATAAAAGAAGACTCTGGTTATGCTTGCAAATAATAGGATAGAAGGAAAATTGTCGTTTTCTATGAACAGGCACTAAAAATAATCATTCGCCGTATCAAAGAAGAATAGGTGCTTCGGATTATGGTACGCACGTGAGCGATAGTAGTGATTATTACGAGACAGGACTACTATATTTAGTGTTACAGAGAGCCCGGTAGCCAGTTCTAGGAGTTATGCGTGACTGCCGTCTTGAGATCGGTCGATATTTTATGATTCATATTTTTATCATGCCAAAATAATCTTGTAGATCAATGACTGGTTTGAATAACTCTATTATCAATGTAATTTTTTTTAATAAGTCTTGGTTTTACAGCATTTATTCTCGTGACGTAATAAAATGTAGCATGTATGTATATTTAAGCGCTCCTATAAAAAAGAGCTATTATATAAAACTAATTATTTACCATTAATAAAATTACCACATACCAAAATGAAATTGCTTATTTATGATCCACAACAAACGACTCATCCAAACAATCGAGTCATAGACTTGTTGGTTTATGAAACCAGGTTTACGGGGCTCACTACGACTACCGTCTACCGGTTTTCGAGTTTCGAGTAAATCCTGAGCTTTCGTAGAGCATAAAAGTGACAGTGACCGCTGAGCAGGTGCAAGGAGAAAGCTCGCCGCTTGCCACGTCGAGGGTGCTGAGTTACGTCTTATTAAACAAAGTCGATTTTCCAAATACCCCTAAAATTGTACGTATTGTATTAAAATTTAACCAAAATAGCGCAAAAGTTGTGTGATTTTTTACTTATATGTGTTACGCACAATCCCCGAAATCGCCCATTGGCCGGAAAAAAGGTACACTTCGCGGATTTGCAAATGCAAATCGCGCAATTCCCGAATTGTCCTTTCATTTCGGCCATTGAGCGTTTTACAACAACCATTTCGCGGACTGGTAAACACAAAACAGCCAATTGCCGAGTTCATTGAAATATCAGGTGTGAAAGACATTAAAACACCAGGCATGAGGGACAGCTTAACGCAAACTGATAGAGTTCATGAAACTGGTATGTACTTGGTAATGGTAATGGTATTTGGTAATGGTAAACAATTTTTCCCAGTGAACAAGCTGAGGCACAATAATGATTGGACATGTTTCTACGATCTACGATTAGTAAAAAAATAAATTTAAACCCTATTTCAATCCTATAAATATACGTGTTTATTTATAGTAAATAAGGAATTAATATTTGCATATTTATAAAAACTTTTGTAAAACTTTTGTAAAACTGTAAAAGAGGAAATTATAAAAGCACTTTAATTACTGTTTGTCAAGTGTTCGAAACACAAATTATTTTAAATATGTGTTAATATGTAAGTAAAAATTTGAAAATATGAAATCCGATTGCTCCCAGACCAGATGTTTTTTTAAAACGTTTATATAAATATTGGGTGGGAGTACCATTATGAACATTATACATCATGAAAACAGGTGACATGTGCTATTCTCACTTCGTTTAGCTCACAAAAAGCCTGTTACTGATGATATCACTACGACAAAGACAATAGACTCTCGATTAAGCCTCTATTAGACCATGCGATATCAAGACAGTCTTACTAAGACTTAGCATAGTGTAATAGGACTTAGCAAGTTAGTCTGTCTAATTAGACCGATCGAGTGGATTCGGCCGTGCTAACTTGCTTACTTGCTTGACATCGCGTGGTGTAATAAGACTTAGCACGCTTAGACCGCTCAGTCAGCGCTCATCCGCCGCACAGGAGAGACGTCTGTATTTTGATTATATGGAGTAATTAATTTTAAAAGATGTTCAAAGTTAGCAACTCCTACTCTAAAGAGTCAGATGGTTCCAAAGCACTCAATATTTGCATATTTGATAATTTTTCCCGCAGAAGTAAATACTTCTTTACCCATATTCTTCTTTTGTTTTTTTAATATTTATTCATACTAATAGTCGCGGTAAGAGCTACGGCAATTTTCTGGTATTTCTAAAGTTTTCCCATGACTCTTACGACAACCGTCGCTGACAGAGTTCGCCTTGCAAATGAGTTAGCATGCGGTATTCAGCACAGTGTAATAGCGAGCTTGTCTAATTAGACTGTTAGACTGTCTTAGTAAGACTGTCTTGAAATCGCATAGTCTAATAGGGGTTTTACATCGATAAAACGTTCTTTCTCCACCTGCGATCGTGTTGGAACGTTCCAGAACAAATATAATGGTGGCGATTCTAAAACAAACACACTTAACTTAAATAAAACCATACCTGTCATTTTTCTTGAGTGAACAGAAAGGGACAGCACTATAGACGAATTATTTTTGATCCTATCATTTACAATTCGTTCAGAAATTTCGAAGGATTTTGGTCGATACCATCCCACACCGCGATTTATTATTCCATAGATTCATGATTTGACAGAATTATAATTAGTTCTTCCATAGTGCCGTCATTTTCTGTTCACTCATGGCAGAAAATTACAGTTATGTATTTATTTTAGTTAAATCGTGTTTCCGTCGAATCGTGGCCATTACCTACCTACCTATTCGCTATATACGTAACTAGCTAATGCTTAACCCGTTGAAGTTTTTAGTTTAATCGCTCTATGTAAAGCGGTATTTCCTTTTTTCTTCTCTTCCTCTTTCAAACCCAGTAATTTATCGGTAAATACTGCTATATTTTTGTAAGGTTGTTTACTGATTTGGAAATAGAGACAGTGCAAAATCCAGTATATACTGCAATACTTTTCGCAATTAAGTATATATCTATGTCAAAATTATTAATACTGCAGCTGAGCTAAGCGAGCTAGATATAGCTAGATAACATTTTTTTAAAGGCCAAGTTAACCAAAATTATGAAAACCCAATTGGGTACTTGACTGGGTAGCTTAAAAAATTCAAAACGTTTATATTTAAAACTGATGGCTCAAAATATTGTGGATTTCATTCATCATTTAAAAAATAAATGCACATTAAGATTTTAATAATCAAAGTTACAAGTATATAAGTTATTGATGTGAGTAGTTAATATTTACTAAAATGTGACGTCATAACTCACTATTTTCATACAAAAAAGCGTTTTTGACATTTCATAAAAAGTTGCTGATTTGAAAGTAACTGCTATTAAAAAAGAGAACGGTTGTCTCGAGCTTTACATATTTGTACCCTGTGCTGACGCTGAGAGTAGAATTCATTTCCCTAGGATGTTTTTAACTGTATAATTTTGTTAGTCATAACTTGTATTAATTGCAATTATAGTTTTAATATTAAACAGATACAAAAACTAGTAGTTTTATGTTATTTGAATATTGAAGGGAAACTAATAGGAATTGTAACAATGAATAGTTTATCTAGACACGTAACCTTTGGAGCGCGCGTTGATGTCTTTTATATGAACGCGCTGTGCGGTCTAGCGGGTCCGCGGTATGTAGACGACTAGTAGTAGTAGTAGTATTATAATACATAAGGCATGGCGCGTCAGAACAAAGAGCTTGTTTTTTGTTGATGTTATAATTATAAATGATATTTCAAAAGGACATGTTAAAATTAGAAAACCGTTCTAATAGATAACGTAGCCAATGAAACACGCACCAGTCTCTGTGAAATCTTTTTTCCTTCTTAAAATAATTGGACTACATGAAAATTAGGCGTACTTATTTTGTCATTTACGCTTATGGTTTGACAAAGATTAAAATAAATTAAACCAGTGAGATTTTATCTTGTGATGCCGAAAATGCAGCGGATTGCAATCTTGCGCAAGTGCAACTATTAAATGCGGTAGCGGTCTACGAAGGTCACTGCATGCCCAAATAGGACGACTTTAGTGAGCATTGACCTTAACTTTTGATTTCATTAAGGTTACCTGTGAAAAGAATAATTATAATTGTTCTAACATCATCATCTACAATTCTACAGTCCCGTAGATATATTTTTTTTAATTTTATTGTAGGTACACAAAGCGATATTAAAAAACAAAAAGGCACTACAAGCTTGCTTTAATCCAAAACAAAATTACTTACGACAAACTTAGATAAGTAAGAATTTACAACAAAATTAATATTCATATTTGATTGATAAGTATGCAATTATTAGAAAATTAGACAAAAAAATCATTAAAATTATGCACAAAAGTTGCAACAATTGACCTCAAACAGTTGCTTCATCATAACCCTGCCTTGATGCACCACAAAATCGATGGAAGATTCTCGAAAGAATTCAAATGAGATGATCGACGGTCGCGATGCAACTAAATTAATAATGTTTGCTTTGGTGTCTTAGTTTGACCACTCGTCCACTAAAGACACGCGCTACTGAACAAGGCAGCTCACTACATCAACGCCGATATATGCGTTATAATGCCAAATGAAGGGTTTCATACTGGCAAGTGTAGACAACAAAATTGATAATTATGAAACCGGTAGGATAAAAGTAAGTAATCTAAGGTAAATTTTAAAAATGGACCACGATGCCGCTGCCTTTCTTTTGCTAATAGGTTTACTCCTGACTCTCTGTATAGTTGCTCATAATCTAGGCCAGTGATAATTATGTAACAGAGATAGAGTCGAATAGACCCATTGAGCGTAGTAAATTAAAATTAAGAAAATTATTATTGTATATTAAAAACCACAATATCCCTTTGACTCAAATGGAACATTTACATCCGTAAATATTATTTTAATTATATACCACCGTTACAGGAAATTATGGTACGTTTTTATGACTGTATTTGCCGTTTGCTTGCGCAGGGCAACGCGGCCATTTATTATCCAATTTATTATTCCGTTCGCAGTTTCCTTATTGCATGTAAACAAACAATCACTACTTTACACAAAACTACACTTTTCAAAATGCAACTAAAGTTTTAAGTACACTACGTGGGCGGTTAGTATAAGTAATCTTCCTCGTACCCTGAAGGTTTATTAGCTACGCAATGTAAATCGAATTATTTTTGTATTTTGTAAATTGCTGTTTTATGAATCGCATCCCAGTTCTAAAGACCTTTATACATTCGTTTGACACACTGGCATAGCATCTTCATAGTCTACTTGTAGAGTGGGTGTTAGAATGGCTAACCTGGAGATCTAGATTGATATTTTATTTCAAGGTCTTTATGTTAGTAGGTTGGTAACGGCAGACGTTCATTTTAAAATTTGTTCACTCAATATGTGTCTAGTAAATATATACAAAGGCCAAATAATTTAAGTACACTCATATTGTTTAAATGTAAGTAAAACAGAAGAGAAGGCCATATTGGTCACGGTTGTAAGCTAGCTAAAATATTGACACATCAAAATCATGCATGGCATATGGTTTGCATTTATAATTCAACTTTCCGTAGTTACCTACTTGTTATATTGCTAATTTATGAAAACGACGTAGGTATATTTTATACAAATGGTCTGCAATTGAAATTATTATAAATATGTGTTCTTTCTCTGAATAAACTATTATCATGTGTTATGTCCAATAATCCGGAATCATTTCACGAGATATTTATATGGCATGTATACGGTTCTTACAAGCTACGTTATATGGTTACAAATTGGAGGATCCACCCACTGGTAGTTTTCGCACGCACTCTTTTGTTTGCTCCGCGTATATTATCATTGTGCAATAATATGATGTGATCTTCCTGAATTGAAACTATATTATACCGGATGTAAGGGACAGCGTCCCGCAAACTGATAGGGGTTGCTCAGTCAACGAAACTGAACAACTACCACCAGGTTTTTCTTTTCAGGAAATGGAATAAAAAAGTTGCTTTTTCATACAAAATGACCACAGCGATCAGACAATTTGTATGGAAAAGCAAATTTTTTATTCCATTTCCTGAAAAAAAAACCTGGTGGTAGTTGTTCAGTTTCGTTGACTGAGCAACCCCTATCAGTTTGCGGGACGCTGTCGTATCACTTTCTTCCATGTTAAATACTTTAGCTGATCAATTTGCACAAAAATGCATATATACGTAGAATTAATGTTGACTATTTTGACTCCATATCCTGTATTGTAAATTATTCAAGAAGTCCTTAATTATATGCTTATGGAGCATTTTTATGATATTAAATAAATTGATAATAGGAAGTTAATTAGAGAATAAATAGGTACCAACTTCCTTATGTCAGCGGATTTTGGCAAATAGCATTTCCCATGTCATATCAGGCAGGGTCACGCATAATTATTAAATTATCACCAACACAATATCGGATGTGTAGGTATACTGGTATATTGATTATTTTTCTATTAAATATTAATGGAAGGGATAATAACAAATATCCTGAAAAAATACGTAAACAATCTAACATGCAATCTTGCATATTTGGCCAATCGAAATGTAACAACAAAATACCTACCTGTTATTGAATACTGAAAGAAACACAGAATGTTGCGAGGCACATGCTTATGAAATGATCCAGTTTCTACACACACCACTCAACAATAAAAGAGTTTGGTGAAGAAAACTGCTCGATTACAATACTAGATGCAGAAATATTTATTACTGCACAAGTAAATTTTTCATTCAAAATGCATACTTAGTTTTTTCGTTGTGGGAACCAGCCAGATAGCGTCTGCGTTATATTACCTAGATATTCAATAACTGTTTAGGTTGGTTGCTTACCCAGATTTTAGAGATCAGATGTTTCTAAAAGAATAATAATGTATTGTCTCACCGTTAAAAGCTTAGCCCAGTTGGAGTTTAACGTGGGATCTTCAATAAAGGTGTGACAATTTTGACAGGGTCAGCAACGCCCTGTGACTGTGATGCGTCTGGTATTGTAGGAGTTTTAAGGCTTTGGTTAACGCCTTCAATACAAGTAGGTACGAGCTTCATGTTTGTTTGTCACCTTTTGTTTGTTATTTGTTACTAGCCTATAGTGTCCCACTGCTAAGGCCTCCCCATCGGTTTTCCACCTTTCACGATCCTGGGAAATCTCCCACCAATCCTCGCAATGTCACCTTAAACAGTAAAAAAGAAGTGTGTATTAAATATTACGATCATACAACACTACATAGTACGTGAGTGAAAACGTCTTTTTCTGCATTTATAAGCAGATATTCTACCACTATTATATGACTATAACGATTGTCTGATAATTTAATGCAAATCTGATATGCAAAAAAAAATATGCAACGAACCAGCAAGTTAATCGATGTCCCAGATAGTCAACCATTGGCAGCGTAAATCAGCAAAATAAATAAAACCAACAAAAAAATTGTCTATGCTCATTTTATGTTTCGGTTATAAAAAATAAATAAACAAGTATAAGTGCTACAAGGAATTACAAGCATTATATTGGGATAGTGTATAAACAATAATGGGTTCAAGATTTTTTTACACTCATTTTATTAAGCATCTCATTTATTATTTTTATAGTACCAAAATATCATGTCATTCCTTATAAGGAAAATAGTTTGTAGAATAATAAAGATTTCGTGCGAAAATAAAGCTAGTCTACAGATATACATATACATTATGCGTTGCGATGACTGTACTATACTTCTAATGTCAATGACCTCGATTATCATTGTGAGCTCACTAAACACTTTTGTATTATTTATAGGTAAATATAATCTAAGTTCATAAATAAAAACAAATACAGTTTAACCTTTTGCTCCCATCGTGACCAAATAATAATAAGATTGCTGAATTTATTATTCTGATGGTCAGCATCGGTTTGTAGGTCACCGAGACAGCTGTGGCCGGTTAAGAAGGTCGGCGCCAATGTTTACACCACTTATCAGACGTGAAACAACCACCAAAACAATGTTATATAACTACAATGCAATAACGATAAGTGGTCAAGTTTACTGGACTTATGATAAAAATAATCTTGTACGAGTACTTGTATACTCGAAACCATGTCAGAGCTTTGCCCCCAATAGTCTGACCTTTGCTCTGACTTGGCTTGTAGAATGTAGAGTATTGTAGAGTTCGTAAATTTTCAATGCACTACCTAATAACATATTTTATGTACTAACTAGATAGAAATTCTATTCCTCAAAATAAAAAAATAATATCTTAGCTTTATCCATTTCTGTTCCGTGAGGTACGCAATTGAATATAAATTTTTATGACATCAATGAGACTAATAAAAGCTAAATTTAGTAAAATAAAGACCGCATAAACGCGAATATGCGTCATAATCCATTTTAGTAATCGCTGTTTCTGACGAATCGGGCCCGTCAGTTACGTAAAGGCCGTTCGCACAGGCCTTGCGACAGATTGCAGCACCTGCTTGCACATGGAGACGCGCAGCGACGGCGCGGGCGCGTTGCGAGGTGTGACACGGCCTTAATACCTCACGCGATTCGGCTACACGACAACCCACTATTATAAACGATACAACAATTAAAGGTGGCGTGATAAAGGCGGTTGGTTTTCCGTTGCATTGGCGGCGCTACGCACAGTCAATATAGCAAGTTCAACACGACTCGGCATTGCAACGCAAAATCGCTTTCGCCACGCCTCTGGCAGCATGTTATGCCATTTGTCTCGAATTAAACACACATTAATTACAAACAAAATATATTTCAAATATCAGACATTAGTTATTATATTATTATATCATATGAACGGGTTCGGGTTAAGGCGGTGCGTTACATTGCATCACCGAGCAACTTCCGCATGCGCCTGCGCCGGGCGGGAAGCGGTTTGTTTTTATTTGTAATTTTATTCTCGACCGCGTTTTTATTAACCAATCCGATTGATGACTTTATAATCTTCCGGTGGTGTTTGACTATCTCGGTGCTAATCTAAACGAGCGGTGAAAGCGGATCGTGGGTCGCTCCATCAAATTATATCACAGTTTTATCTCCTGTGATGTTGTCGTTGTATCATCGCTTTCTTATAGAATTCATTACTATGATCATTAATGTCGACGCCGACTGGTCTGACCTGTAGCGGGGTGTGGAGGACTGGTTTAGTCACACTCTGTCACACGCTGACTGTCAGCGTCGCGTGTCGTTTACGTTGAGTTCTAAACAACTCAGACAGGGGTGTCCAATATGAACTTATAAATATGAACTATTTATTTAGTAGGTATACCTACCTATTGACATTATGCCAACCATACCAATCCATAAAAAACTCTACTAGGAGACCATTTTTCTGAGCAGATAAGATTTTATTGTAATAGTCGGTCACTTTAATAAAAGATGCGCTTGATTAGCTTGTATCTAGCCTGCAAGTAGCTACCGCGTATTTAGCGTAGTTATGAAACTAGCCTTAGACTTTCAAGCAAAAATTAAGGTGTTGAATTTTATTTATCGTCAACCTTTTGAACAGACTACACTAAAGAAGCTATAATTTATTCACGATCAATAAATCTTAAGTGAAAGAGGAAATTGGCGTTATAAAATTAGAAATATTTTATGTAACACTACGTAATAGTGAATTAATACACTCTTAAAATGTTGTATAGTTTACGGTTATTTTTGACCTGCTAAAAATAGCTAGTATAAAGGAGTTGTAAAGCTAAATTATAGCTCTAGATTTTGAGAAACATCGCATTTAATACAAATAAAATATACCAAGTTTATATTGGCACGCGCGCTAATAAAAGTTTCTTCCTAGGATCGCAACTGCAAAACACATTTTGTGATAGGTCATAATGCTAAATGATGACATTGTTGACTATAATTAATTTTAAAAAATTACAATATAAACAAAGCAATAATGAATTTAGGTAGAGATGGGAAACACTTTTTCCTGCGGTAGAGCAGCATAAGTACGAGTAGACTAAATTCTAACGTAATGACAATTAAAATTTTGGTTGCGTTTGAACTTCACCGGTCACGGGCAATCTGAATCACTTACGATTCCACATGACCTGGACTTTCGTAACGGTCCTCGAGGTCCGACCGATAGCCTTGACCGGTGACTAAACACTTCGATATTCGATATTCAAATATTACCTAACTCTTCGCTAGTGACCTGCCGCGCAGTAGTATGAACTTCTAGAAGTTTCTTTAGAATTTTTAGTGTAAACAACTCAACTGTTAGTCAAAGAATTGTAAACAAATATGAAGTAACTGCCTCTGACCCTTGGATTCTTCTTCCGGAGGTTGTGTTGTGTTGTTGTCTTAAGGGTAACCCACTAGTACATAGGGCCTCCACGAGCTGTCTTCACTTCTTCCCCCTATCTTGTGCCTGCTTCTTGGCTTCGTCGCACGTCAATCCTGCAGTCATGAGCTCGCTCTCTATGGTGCATCGCCTTCGCCGCTAGGTATCACACTGCTCGGCTTCCACTTAGTTTGTGAGGTCGACTTTATTACTTTATAAGATTACTCCTAGTTTAATTCGGACAATGCAGCCTAAGATTATCTCATTGTTTAAATACCTATTCTTCGGAGGACACATTTAGCCGTTGGCTCATCCAGTCTTAGCTATATTAAATTTTCTAATGGTGATCGAGCAACAATACCAAGGTTAAAATATCTGAAACTATAATGAAATAGAACATAATGAAAAAGAACTACCGCGCTGTAGTTTGCTCACGAGGACCAAATATTTCGTTTCGTTCAACTATTACAAGCTTTTGCTATGTTTTCCTTTATGAGAGAAACTCGATAAAAAGTGGCGTCAACGACACGCAACAATGTTCCCAGCTTCACACGACACCTACTCCTCGTAAAGATCCTGCAGTGGCAATAGTACCATGTGTGAACCGTTCTTGTGAAGATATCTCTTAGGAAAATATGCAGGCATTGTCTTTGTCTACTCGTTTATCGAACATCTTTCGCGACGAGTTACACAAGCTATCAAAATGTTAGGGTAAATTCTTATTGCTTGTGTCCTTAATTTTTCGCAATTAATTTATTATAGCATATTTTTTGAGTCAAATTGATCTGCAATTTGCAGTTCCAATCCAAATGTCTCGTATGATTTCAACTTTATTTGTAATCCTAAAAACGAAAAAAAAAACAACACATTCATGGGTCAAAAAGAACAAAAAAACCCGATATAATATAAACTTACTAACTATGCAATTCATTTTCTTTTCAAGTCTCTATCTAGTTTTGGGTAATGATCTAATTGCTAGGGAAATGCCTTGTAATATACCTACTTTAGAACGTTCCTACACATAAAAACTGCAGCATTCGTATCGTACTAGAAATCATTGAAAGCTACCTTTATTGCTCCATTCATACCTCACATAACGTACCACACATCACTAGCGTCAAAAAACTAATGCAATGCTCTATGCATAAATTACGGAACTCATGGAGACAATCTTTACAAAGAGACAAAGAAAACCGACCTACACTGATTCATTATACGTACCTGTAGACTTGTTTTATATTCAGTAGTAATATTGAGGAAGGCTAGTCGCCCATACCGATTGTGAGGAAAACAGCACGACAGGTTTGACTAAGAATTTTGACAAGAGTTATACCTGAATTTGCATTGCTTAAGTTTTCCAGGCCGTAGCGACTGACCAGAAAATAATATCACGCAATAGTCAAAGCACCCAATTATACCACACGATTTAGCCTAAAGGTTTCTGTGAGAAAATGAACCCATTATAGTAAGTGCTTCAACGTATTGCATAAGGAGTTGGGTTCCTCGTAGTAGTCCAATCAATGAGGAAATTTACTACGAAAAATTCCTTCGTCGCTGAAATTTTTCAGGGTCCCTAAGTAAATGATTAAGATTAGGTACGAATTCTCAATAATACATAAGACGCTTTTTTACACACTTGGATTATATTTTTTTTTTTGTAGTCTGCGTACACGTCTTCCTAAGAACCGGCGCAAATCTTCTGACACTGACGGCAATTCAGTACGAACATCATTTAGCTAAATGTCAACTTAAATGATTTCCGTCCCTTTCTGTTCTCTAATGATAGAAAATGGCAGGCATGGACTAATATTCGGAGTCAATTTATCGCTCTGCTTTCTGCAACGGAGAATTTTTAAAGTCCTTTATACAAAAATTCCTCGTTGGCTGGAGTAGTAGCGTCTCGTCGGGAAACGCCGACCAAGGAAACCACAAACACACGACAAATTACACGGCGCACGCCTCTAAACACATTATTTAACGCCAGCGATATTGGTAATGATACCGCGGGCAATTTGTTTGGTCCGCGCCGTTTACGCGCTACGAGTTCAACGGTGTTTGATTTTGACGAACAGTGAGGGCAATTCGGCGTTGCCAATTACACGACTTATCTAATTCTCAAATGGTCCCCTAAATCTTTCTATCATGAAAAAACAGAAATGGACGCAATAATTGTAGTTGAGATATAGCTAAATCGTGTTCCTACCAAATTGCCTTCAGTGTTCGAAGATTTGTTCTGGTTCTTAGGAAGAGGCGTGGCGTGCGTGCATACATACATAAATGCTAAGAAACAATAAATAAGACCGTATTACCATGGAGTAATATAATATAACTAGGTAGGTACGTACAAGTATTACTAACGTTAAGTAAGTAAAGTTATTAGCTTCCTCTAACCGTCGTCTTTAATATTTTAGATATTGCACTTACCTACATCTTACGGTATAGGTATGATTTGTTTTACATAATATAATGATGTGCAATCAAATATAATAAACATATTTCATAGAAGACGGAAGATTTTGTTTTAAATTGATGTAATTGTCAGTGTTCGCCAATAAACAAGTTAAATAATTGTAAACATTATGTCTCTTTATCCAATTTACTATAAACAAAATATTGGCTCACTTATTACTTAACAAATGGCAAGAATCATTACAAAACTACATGTAATACCGTTGTTTTCTTGTAGCCTATGGAACTGTGTCAAGCTTAGCAACAACGGCCGTCGTTGCTCTAAGGTGTCAAGAACTAAACTCTTTGGAAATATCTCAAGGACTGAATAGACAAATAAATAAATATGACTGACTACGTAGCGTAGGTACGGTGACTAAAAAAATCATTATCCTATCTTCGTTTCGTAACAACAAACTAATTTCTAGGGCTGCGCTTATGTGATGAAATGTTTTGATATGGGAATGCCTGGTGTAGCGAAACTGCGAGATATTATATAAATGTAACGTATCTAATATTACTTAGCCCACTGCTGGGCAAAGGCCTAACTCTTCTCCTCTTAAATGTAGCATATGGTGTGGCTAACTTATTTTATTTGTGTTTATTTATCAAATAGGAGTATCTGCTGGCTACGCATTGGTAATCTACCTATAATAAATCTACACTTGTTCACAAACTTAGATGTTTCTATGTAAAGTGTATTTGTTATTTCCGTTAATTGCGTGGCTTCCAACTTTATAATTATAACCCATATCTGGTTTTATATAAATTTTCAATTTATTGAAAAGGCAATTTAGCTTACTGGTTTACATTTTTAACGCAATTTCCTTCTCTCCTGACTAATACTTCACTATCTAATTTGTTCTAAATTATTCCAGCGCTGCCATTACAACACAAAATCTATCTTTTCCTGAGACTGAAGAAATTATTCTATCTGAATGAACCCTCTACTTCTTCTCTATGTAGGTATAATTTAGTTTCTTTTAACAATAAATGAAAAATCTAAACGAGAAATTTTAAATTGAACCCTGCTAAGCAATAAAAATTTTATTTGAAAGTTTTATTCATAAGTTTTGAGATTTAGAACGGGATTAGTATTTATTGTTACCTTGAGTTAAAAAGTCACGTGAGGGTAGAACCTGTAGGCAGACCGATATGGTTTTCCTTAAAATATGTCAAAATTCCCCTGAATCTCATAACTCATGACCATTGAAACGAGAAACCATTCTGAAATATCGAGGTAACAATAAATATACCTAATCGCGGTAATAATCCCGTTCAAAATAAAAATCTAAATTGTAGTCTCATTCATGTTCTGTACCACCTATTATGTTGATCAATTTAACTTTGAATTTAAATAGAAATAAATATTTTTCATTCACTTTTAAACTTAACTATTCTCTTTTCTTAGACACCTAACCTTTTTAATATTAATAAGTTACATTTAAAAAAAACGTAAAGTAACGGTGACTTTTTTATTTGAACATTCATTTTCTTTGCAGGCTGAAAGACAAATTGTCATGCGAAGGCTCTACCTCACGGACAGCCACCTTCGAGTGATGCTGTGGTGCATACTCCTCGGTCTACAACCAGCCTTCGCCGGGATCCTAGACCCCTTCCACTGGGCAAGATCAGACCGGATCGAGGTCAACATTCCCTGGCTACCATGTAAGTCTTGTTCTCATATGTATGACTACTATTTATTATCCTTACCTAATCGAAAACTACGAAGCATAGCTCAGATCGTTCATAGTTATTCTACCTTTTACATTTGTAATCTTCTCATAGAGTAATATGTTTTTGACATCCGAGCTAGAGGTAAAATAACTAGTATGTCAAATATTTTCAAATTTGACGTGCAAAAATTGTACTGCTGTAAAACTGAGTAAAATTTCATAGTGCACAGTATCACGACACAATGCCAGTCACAAAACACAAAAAATATTAAAATGTATGGTCAATCTCCATTCTTTCACAACGTGTTCTTGAGACTAACGGACGCACGGTCGGCTACCACGAGGTCGCGACTGGTGGTAGATTCAAAACAAGACAAAACTTAATTTAGATACTGAATTTAATTAATATACAGGGTGAATATTTTTCCGCAGGTTTGACAGTGTTTCTATTTTCCACTGTCGCTTATAGATTCCTCGATTTAAAGCTGGTCATTTTAAGTAGTTTGGAAAATTCTTTATTAAACCATTAACGCATACGAGTCCAAATATGACCACCCATTTTTGACAATTTATTTTTGTTTAGAATCTTTTACTGAGTAAAAATAACTGATAAAAAAAATGTGGTCATATATTTCAGGATAATTGCTTACAGTGTAACCTCATCCAAAATATTGCTGATAGCCTCTATATATACGACAGAGTACATAGTACGCTAAACATAGTCCAATTATTTATTTATTATTCTACCCTGTATATATTTTATCATATGCATTAGGTTCTATATATAGTACATTACCTTGTAAAATGGTGAACGTGACATTCTGCGATCATTTCCGCAATAGTTATGCCTCTTTAAGCAATCACAGACATGAACAGATGTTAGAACACAGTTAAGTTTATAGGATAGTTTACTTATATCATAGTTGTAAATGCCGGCACAAATGGTTTGTTTTATTATAGAATACATGATGAACCACTTTTAATACGAGTGCATATTTATAGCTTCAATATTTCGCGGATCGCAGTTTACATTATTGGATCTACTCTTGCTTCATGACATGATACAAATATGACTAGTGAATCTTTTTGAAAACCATTTATGAGAAGAACTCGAACTAAAACTCTACTAAAATGTAATGTATTGGAAAATAAAGAATTTATTTTTAGGATTTGTACGTAGTCAATTTTGTATGTAGTAAATATCATTGAAAATTAAACCGCTACTAGGCATGACCAAGCTTGTAGGTAAAATATGCCGCTTTAAAACGTTATTTTCTGGACACAGTATTTATATTGTAGTGGACAGAGGTCTTATATCAGTATTTTGTTTGCAGTTGAAAACGAGACGCGATGCTACGATGATCTCGGGTGCCTGAACATCACTCGCAGCTGGTACCATCTCATCCACAGACCTTTCAACGTCTTCCCACTGCCCAGAGTTGTTATTAATACTAGGTATGTAAAAATACTTTAACATAGTTACTAAGATAACAGAAAAAATCATAATAAAAAGAGCTACATTTTCATCAGCGTAGCTCATATTTAACGCATTCAAGGCCATTTGCTACGCGACGTAGCACGTGCTACGAAAATTGCATCGTTCATCGTTACATGCAACGATAGTTACATGTGTTTTAATAGTGTACGAATGAATAGTTAAAATTGAAATAGGTTACTGCAAGACGCATGTCACTCAACTGTACTAAAGAAGCAACTACCTACTGTTCGCTCTACTTTGTGCGTGATTGATAGGACAAGGTTTGTATGAAAAAGCTAGCTACTTTGTATACAATACTTAACTTCTGTATGGTCAAATAGTAGCTACGATAAGACAAGACAACTAAGTAAAAATAGTTTTGAAATTGTACAATGACTCAAAAACTTGTCAGACTTGTCTTGTCGTTGACGCTCTGCCTACCCCATTAGGGATAAAGGCGAGATTTTATGTATGTATGTACAAAGACGTGTTATTTCCCCAGGTTCATCTTATACACTAAGAAGAATCCCACGGACGGGCAACTGCTGAACGTTAACGTGAACAAAACCATCGTGAAGTCAAACTTCAGTCCGCGCAGACTCACCAAGATGATCATTCACGGGTTCATCGACACGCCTCTTTCTAACTGGGTAAGATACAGCACCATGTACTGTAATAGAATGTGAATGTGAACAAAACTATAGTGACGCCAATCTTTAGTCCGCGACGACTCACCAAGATGACCACTTCTTTCTAACTAGGTAAGATAATTTATTGTCATACGTAAAAAATATGCTACATTTATTTACCCGAACAATTTCATCGTTATGCATGATTAAAGAAAAATCTGCACGAATGTTAACAACGAATTTTATTCCTAACAAAAAACAATCAATGATTGAAGTATGGCGAAATTGTTTTACATTTGGAATCGCACCATAACATCCATTTTATACACAACGCAATAAAAAAAATATGCTTATAATTGAAACGTAATAAAGTGGATTGTAACTAAGGCTCGTTTTGGGTTTGCCGAGTTAAAGTGATAGAATCTAGAGCTACTTTCGTGTCACTAAATGCACCGTTATTAAATCCAAAGAAAGTTATTGACTTAAAATCTGATTTGATCAAAATATTGTGGAAAAGATCGGCTCATTTATTAAAATTTGAACCATAACGTCAAATAAATAGAGTCCTTTAATTAGTCTTTATTTAGCCCACTATTTGTCATGCACAATAATTGCACCTATACAGTGCACACCCATACATAAAGATTTTTGTTTACTGCAGGAAGTTGCTCTTATATTTACCGTATACTTGTGAAATCAATAAAATTAAATACACAATGCACAAACAGGTTGTTCAATAGTTCAACGTCATACAAGCATTACATTAAACACACAGAACCACTTACTTATTTGTATGACGCTTCAACGGCCCAACACACTTACAATAAATAATATAATTTTGTAATATTATTTGTAGAAGAGTCACGAATGATTAAGTTATTTATTGTTAATCATTTATTGAATCTCACCTTGGCACATCTTTTATACAAAATGTCAACGTACTTTTATAATATACGAGTGATTATGTGCAATCAATATAATACCTATAATATTGAAAGGTTGGGTTAGCACATGGTTACTACATCTGAACATTATGCTGCAATTTAAAAAAGTTCAAGTTTTTATAAAAAAAGTACCTACTTCGCTTCGGACCTTATTTTATTAAAACTTGTCCGATGTACGCTAAACTAATTGGTATAGGGAGATAATGCTTCGATCATGTACTTACTTTGTAATGTGTAAGTAGGTATGTCCCATTTCTACATATTGCAGCATTTAAAAGTAGGCATTTTTTATAAAACTATCTTCCCTTAGTTTTATTTAAAAAAGCGCTGAGCCAACTACACATTTAAACTTTGTTGTTTTTTGTTTAGGTAATTTTACCTGAGAAGGAAAGTAGGTTCTTATACAATTTTTAATTAATAGGTTTTTTCTCAATAATATTTATTCTTTTACAGTTTACCATTTTGCTTCCTTTTTACCCGACTGCGCCATGCAAAGGAGGGTAATGTGTTTATCAGCCTATGTATGTATGTATGTATGTATGTGTGTATGTTTGTTCCTTTGCGCCACTCTAGAGACCAAACGCGTGGGCCGATTTTAATGATTCATACGTCAATCAATTCGTCTTAACCATGCGAGTGTCACTAAAGACATGATTTTGATCAAAATTTAATATGGTGCCAAACAGACGCCATTTTGTAAAAATTAAAAAAAAAAAATTGGCGAACTATATTGAGTGGGGTATCGTTGAATAGGTATTTCAAAATTAGTTTGAGGTTTCTTACACCATTTTTCGTTTCGAGAGACCATTAAGGATTAACAACGATTTAAAGTTTGTTAATAATAATTTCTCGAGTTCGGTATGAATCTTTATTCAAATAAACATGTTAGTAAGTTTGAGCATTAAAAGTAGATTACACTTGTCTATTACACTAAATAATTTCGATCAATACTTTAGAAGATATTATATGTTTTAAAGTTAAGCGCAATCGAAAAAATCCTACTCCTAGACAGACCACTCTAACTTGATCCTCAATTACATTGAAAATGCTTTACACGAGCAGCTCACATTATGTTGGTTTTAAAAGAACTCTACATATCCCACAATCGCGCAGCGTAATGCGGGGCAGCGTGTTTGAATATACTATATTATCATAATACTGGCGCCTGTATACCTTACAGGGCATGTAGAGCATCAGGGGCTCGCCCTAAGCAATGTAAGACGCGGGGGAAATAGTTTGTAGTAAGACGTTGAAACTCTGCCGACTTCGTAAGGGTTATAATTATAATATTGTATCATTATCATTTCCCTAGCCTTATCCCGTATCTCACGGGGTCGGCTATCTAATCTAGGGGATTGAAAGTGGGTACTGGTTTTTACACAGAGCGACTGTCATCTGACCTCCGCAACCCAGAACGGAAACCAGACCAGACCCAATCCTAGATTAGGTCAGAGCTTTCAAGCCGCCAATTCCTTAGCACTGGCCTCTGACATGTCTCAACGACTAATATCTATGGTATTAAACGATATTAACCGAGACCAACGGCTTAACCTACCTTCTGAAGCACGGAAAAGGCGCCGAATAAACGTACATATTATGAAATTTGAAAACTGGAAAACACATTGGTACGTGATGGGGTTTGAACCACGACCTCCCGCTCAGGAGGCAGCGGCCCGATCCACTACACCATCGGACCCTTTTATATATTGTATGTAGGAATGAAATAATCATAATATATTTATTACATTACTAGCTGGTGCCTCCAACTTCATTCCCTTAAAAGGTTGGGTTGAGTATGCTTGAAATAGAGGTTACAGATAGGATAAAAGTAAACTGAATTATCAGGTAGGTGAAAAACAAATGTTTTTACATTAAGTATATATTAACAAAACGGCTTCTTAGACCACTGACTCTCTGTTTGTTTAGTCTACCGCAAGCTGCTTAATAATACTCACGATATTAAAATGTCAAGATTAAGAACTTTACCGTCTCAATATAACTAAAACTAAAAAGTATAAAATAAAATTTTAAATTAAAAAATCAAAAAACCCAACTGCTTAGGTAATATTACTTACTTAATTTATAAAATTTACCTTTAAAAAGATAAAAACAAGGAGACCTATTTCTATCTCAAAACCTACACCTCGTTTGTACACCCTAAGCCGAGTTCTATATCCATTGCCCTCTTGCTAATTACATCAGTCAAACAAGGTCATCTGCTGCAAAATCTTACATAAATCTCATGCAGTCGGAGGCAATAATATTATGATTTAATTGTAAATACCAACTTATAAGACATATTGCCTCCGACTGCATGAGAATTTTGTAAGATTTTGCAGTAGATGACCTTTGTTTGACTGATGTAATTAGCAAGAGGGCAATGGATATAGAACTCGGCTTAGGGTGTACAAACGAGGTGTAGGTTTTGAGATAGAAATAGGTCTCCTTGTTTTTATCTTTTTAAAGGTAAATTTTATAAATTAAGTAAGTAATATTACCTAAGCAGTTGGGTTTTTTGATTTTTTAATTTAAAATTTTATATGTTTATAACCAATTGTTCAAACGTTGAGAAACATAAAATATTTGCTTCAAAGTTAATTGGCAATCATTACAAAATACTTACATACCAAGCTTAGATGTAGGATGAAATATTTATCCACAAAAACAACACAATTTTTTGTAGCACATAACATGAAGCGTTATTTGCCAAACCATTCGCAATTGTATAAGGTATTCGAGAGCAATTTGAAGTAGTTGTGTGTAGTACTGCAAGATATTACAAAAATTATATTAATTAAGCGCATCTGTTTTTCCTCTTCTCAGCTAAGACGGAGTAAAGACATATTCTAACACTTGTCATATTTTTAAAGTTTGAAAATAACGCGCTTTTATTACGACGACCTCATGATCGCTCATACATAGGAAAAAGGTTACCCTCGGCACCGCGATACCAGCATGTGTAATGAACTATGGCATCGCTGCTGCTGGAGTGTATTATGCTATGCTTCTTAGACTATGCTTCTTGGTCTCCTTAGACAGCTCATAAATACGAACACAGATATCGATTTATTTGCCAATAGTTTTTCTCATTTGAGCAAGAGGTTCCTTGAATTTTGTGAAAAGTATTCTTTAATTTAAATTATAGTCTTAAGATTGATCTCATAGTGTAAGAAAAGCTATAAAATGTTAAAGTTGTGTTCATTTAATGTAAAATGTCTACCTATATGTTGTTATAGATAAGTTCCTTTTTTTTTCTTCCTTGTATAGTATTTTTAGGTTTATCCTGTTCTATACATTGTATTTAGAAATAAACAATAAACTATAAAACATATTTTTTACAGGTCAGTGAAATGAAAGACGAGCTGGTAAAGGGAGGGGACTACAACGTGGTGGTGGTGGACTGGGCCGGAGGCAGTCTGCCGCTGTACACACAAGCCACGGCTAACACCAGGCTCGTGGGGCTAGAAGTGGCGCACTTTGTCAACACGCTACAGGTCAGATTTGTACCTAACTCCTTCTGAAACTAAAAAGGAATATAAAGTTATATCGAGTGTTCTGATACTGATAACAGCGTACATTTTAAGGGAGAGATGTTTGTTATCGTCATACCACATACACCTAGTTTTAATTAAGGTTTACAGCAGTCACTAATAAGATTATACGCAAAGAAAGCACGTAGTTAGGTACTTATTAAAGCGCATCGTAATTTGCGTAAAACTATAATTCTTGAGCTATGTATGGGCTTATCTATATTTTTATTGTAGGTACCTATGTTTTAATCATTTTTAATCGTAATCACATAGCTACTTTTTACCTAAGTTACGAGTATCAAATCAATCACGAACTCTATTGGTAATCGTATAGCATGCGATTATCGCATTTCTACTAATGATTGTATACCTATTCGCAAATGTAGTTTACTAAATTTGAAGGATAACTGCCCATTTACAGCGAGGAGTGATTGTGCCTTTTACTTAGGTACAACTTTTCTTCCATATCTAGTTTATCGAGACTACTTTCAAATCCCTCATTTATAATACCTGTTGGCTGAAAACTACGAAAAAAACTTCCTTAAAGCAGCTTTTATGCCTTTATGTTGGACTGGGAACGAAAATGACCCTCAAAACTTTCCGTCATAAAAGTCCTTTTATGTCATTGGTCTCTGACTGCCCCTTAAAGGATACAGGCGTGATTATATTCATTTATGTATGTTTGTATGTCAAATTGTTTGTTATTTGCAGAAAGAGCATGGGCTAAATCCTCTGGATGTTCATATAATTGGCCATTCACTCGGCGCACATACAGCCGGGTATGCGGGAGAGAGGATAGAAGTAAGTTGTGAAATACTGTGTTACTGGTGTCGATTCGGTTGGCACACGACTCCTAAGCCGAAACCTTTTTTTCTGCCTTACTAAAACATAAGAGCGCTGAAAGGGACGGATGATAAACGACTTATTTCGGTGTGGTGAGTTAGAAATGATTTAAAAATCAAATAATTTCAGATTACACACTCACATCAAGACTGTTGAAAAATTTCTTATTTGTTATTTTCTAAGTTGTTTACCTGCCGTCCCGTTCTGTCTGTCCTCCCATGACAGAAAATCTCAGGCTCAAATTTATTCCATTTAATCGTGTTCTAACCGAATCGGCACCACATTCATTATTGATTTTATATTTTTATCTCTATTATTGAGCTCTCATATTGTTTTTGATCTAGCGTGTACTTTCTTAGGGCCTAGGAAGGATAACGGGCCTGGACCCGGCTGAGCCCTATTTCCAAGGGATGCCGACTCATGTAAGGCTAGACCCCACTGATGCAGAGTTCGTCGACGTTATACACACAGACGGAAAGAGCATTTTCCTTTTAGGTAATCCTTTCCGCGTAATATCTGTGTACAGTCAACCAATTAGTTAGGGTACCAGCGCATTGGTATTGCTCCAAACCGATCAAGTTTTCTCGGTTAATTGTTTACACTTTTTCATGAAATTTCATATACTAGTTGTGCAGTTCATTAAACTGTACAAATGTATGAAATTTTGTCCAAAAGAATGTCCGATTGTGTAGGTAGAGGATAGGGCCACTGCCCTGTGGTTTTAATTCCACCACGTACCAATGTGTTTTTCGGACCCACGTGGTCGATTAAGGCCCGATCGCCCTTTTCCAGGGTAGACTCGCGTCCCTCGGTTGGGACCTTATGAGCTGATATAAAATATAAATAAACACCTGAGAAAACTCCATCGGTTTGGAGCAGCCCTGTTACCCTAACTAGTTGGTTGACTGTACTGTACATACCTGCACGAAGCTTCTTATTATAATACCACCGCACCTTTGTTATGTATACGCACATAACTCATTACATTACGTCCACGAAATGAGCTACGTTGCTTTGATGTTAACTCTACTAACACATACTGAGTAAACATTTAGCTGACCTTTGCGTATGAATCTAGCCATGAAACTATAAACTTTCCCCACAGAACGTGTGTCGAAATATGAATAAGAAATTGGCCCTATCATACAATAATGTTTTGTATACCATAATGGGAGGCATAATTTTGTTCTTCATATTTTGACTTATGTTTCTTGGAAAAAGTCGTTTAGTTTCATCGGTAGGTTCATACCCAAAAGGTCCGTAATTTTTTTCACACCTTATACTATTTATGTAAATACACTGCTTTTGGCTGTAGATTCCATTTATATTGTATATATATTTATATATTTACGCATCATCTTAACTAATTACCGACGTGTTTATTCCACGCGTGCGACAGATTTTGTGTTTATGGCAGGATATGGGATGTCTCAGCCAGTCGGCCATCTTGACTTCTATCCCAACAATGGGAAGGAGCAGCCTGGATGTGACCTTACTGAGGGACCTCTAGTGCCCCTGACCCTGGTCAAACAAGGCCTGGAAGAGGCTTCGAGAGTACTTGTGGCCTGTAACCATGTCAGAGCTATTAAGCTGTTCACGGAGTCCATCAATTCGAAGTGTCCGTATATAGGTAAGTAAGATTTGATAATTTTGTTACTTTTATAACAATCCTTGTAGGTGTTCTGTCGGCCGTTTAAATATGGGAAAATTTGCAGGTAATGTTGCTCTCCTCACAAATAATAGGTATTATAATATTTCCATACGTAAATAATCAAAATGAAATTTATCTTCAGAACCTCAGAAATCCTATAGAAAGATGACTCCTCCCGAGGTTGTACAAAAAAACTACGGTTCAGCGTGTGTGTTACCATTGTAAATGTATGGACATGACTTCATTATTTTGTTTATTTCAGGCCATCAATGTCCATCTTACCAACACTTTATCGCAGGCAAATGTTTCCATTGCGGACACGGATGTGCAATTATGGGGTAATTATAATTATATTTTACGACAAATATCTATACCTTCTTCTGATTCTTCTTCTTCTTCTATCTAGTAATATACCGAGTCGATGATTGGCCCGATGAACTCTGGTGTCAGAAATTTTAAAACACCTAATAATAATTGATTATCAAAGTCAGCGACCAAGACCAACGGCTTAACGTGCTCTTCGAGGCATGGAATTATGTTTCTTGACAGACGATTAGTTAATGCAACTTGCATCGTCCTATTTTATTGAAAATTTCCTGTCAGCATCTTTATTTTCTGATGAATATCCGCAGTTTCCACGCAGACAGTTCTCCAGGGTTAATAACAGACAAGAACAGCAACACTGAGAACGAAGTGTATCCCTCTGAGGAGCATGACACGATCGGCGCGAAATACTACCTCAGCACCGGCAAGGAACATCCCTATTGTCGTACGTATCTCTCATATTATTCTTTCAAATATCTATGGATATTACGTCGTCGTATTACGTTTTTGAACGAGTTGCTTCTATGTGACAGGATTATAATATCTCCGTCTATACTTCCATCATTTTCTGTTCAATCAAGATGTAAAAATGACAGGTATGGTTTTATTTATGTTAAGTGTGTTTGTTTTCGAATCGGCTCCACTAGCTTACTCAAATATGAACCCACTAAGTAGTGGTAGGTTATGGGGCAGCGTTATAAATCTGTATCTACTACCTCTAGCCTAGA
This sequence comes from Scrobipalpa atriplicella, assembly GCA_029255725.1. Taxonomy (NCBI): domain Eukaryota; kingdom Metazoa; phylum Arthropoda; class Insecta; order Lepidoptera; family Gelechiidae; genus Scrobipalpa; species Scrobipalpa atriplicella. The sequence goes on from JARACY010000117.1 coordinate 139,951, forward strand.
CTTGTAAAGCAGGACAAACTCAAATAAAAATGGCGTAACCTTGATGGCAATGACGTCTTTAATTTGTGTGCACAGTAATATAGAGCCAAGTAGAGTGCACCAAATATTTGATCGCCTTATGCAAATATATTTATATTCCGACAAATACTTATTACATCATCAGCACTTCCTATTCTTTTTATTTAATTAATTATGTAATGAATACTCCTACTCTACCTACATACGTTTTTTCTGTAAAATTTGATCTTATTTAAACCTACATAATGAAAAGTTTTGACCAGGTTTACCTGCAATTTCTGCGACGAGCCTTATGCTTCTGCGTTTGTAAGTTTTCTACATTATGTTTCTGTTATTAGGGATAAACATTTACAAAATTTTATTGCAAGATATGAAGTCAAATTTCCCGTCTTAAGTTTGTATAAATTAATATAAATATAAGCTATCTAATCTTATTAAAAGGATGGCAGGTTGCCTATTCGACCATTCGACATCGACTATCGACAAGAAAAGCATTGTTGCATTGCAATGCATTCTGAAACCCCTACCTATGTCTTCATCATTCAAGTTGTCAAAACACTGGACTTGTATAATTTCAGTTGTCTACACCACGAGTTACTAATTCGATCTCCTGTTTTCAGAGCGGCATTACAAAATTGCCATCCAACTGGCCAATCCTAAAGGAGCTGAGTCTTGGGTTCAGGTAACTTAATGAACAATTAATACGTAAAATAAAAACTTAATAATACTGGGTGTATAAAAATTAGCTGACAAAAGTTTAGATTGTGATCCTAGTCCTACCCATTAAACTGACTCTCAAGGAATATAGGTCGAAACCTGAAAAAGAAAATATGTTCCTCCCATACAAGATGACTGAAGCTGCAGACACCATTTGTATGAAAGAGTATTTTTTTTATATTATGACCTATGATCTACGGGACTTTGGGGAAAGTTGTTCAGTTTCATGGGTAGGATAACATCCTAAAGTTTGGTCAGCAATTTTTTTACCCACTGTATTGAAATGTTAGATGTTTTACTTTCTTTGAAGTATACATTTAAATATATGAATTGTTTTTCAGGGTTTCCTGAAAGTTACCTTAATATCCGACAAAGGAGTCATCAGAGGAATGGATCTCACGCCCAGCAATTATGTGAAGTAAGTTACATTCCAAAATTATTAATTAGATATTTGATATAGCTATTTAGCTCTACTTATATATGTTTTTCCTTTTGTAAATACTTGAACTTTATCTACACAAGGTAAATCAAAGGTGCCTAAGTATAATATATATTATTTTCTAATTACAGATTAGAGCATGGTACCACATACACAACTGTACAGATTCATCCGATGGACTTGGGCGGAAAAGTGAGGAAGGTAAAGTATCATCGTCAAACCTAATTATATCTAATAGAAGAAAGTAGATATGTCAAGCTTATTTTGTAATTTATTTTGAATTATTAATTGCCTTGAAAATGTTCAATTATCTCATTTGCTCATATTCATATAAATATACTAGACTAATGAATTAGCTGAATAGCCTTATGTTTGTAGATGCCTAGATTTATTTGAAAAGGTTGCGTTGATGTCTTTTATTTGATCTAATCACACTCACACGTACAAAAGACATCAACGCGTATTCATAGTTCAGTCGGTAAAATTAAGTTAGCTGACATTCAATGGCATTGCTTTGTCCAAATTAAGATAAAGTAATCGATATACCTTTGACAATGGCATCAAGATAGGTTTGGCATATAAAAAGCTCCATCATCTGCGTGGGTTGGCCTAACGTGGTTAGTGACCAATGCCTACTGTGTTGAAGGTTCGATTCCCACATACCACATATATTTGTAAGGTTCTCTTTTCAACTGTTTGTGTTAAATTAAATCGGGATATTTCCTTTGTAAAGAAAAGTAATAATAGATCAGTTATCTTGTCCCTAAATTGTTTACTTATACTTTGAAACTAGATGGCGATGTGTAAATTTGTCAAGGAATTTGTCCAAGAATTAATATTAATTTATGATTGCAGGTGGAGCTATCGTGGGAGTACGACATGAATGTACTGGAGCCGCGATCTCTATGCATCCTGTGGTGCAACGACCGGCTGTACGTCAAGTCAGTCCTCGTCGATCAGATGGAGCTCCCCACTAGAGGGTAACTAAGATCATAGTCTAAAACAATACACAAATATGGGCCAGGCTCCAACACTACTGCCATCGGCTCGATAGAAGAGAATTGCATAAATCTGTCAGTAGCTGCGTAATCGGCTGACGCCTTGGCTGACGCAAACACAGTGTTGTGTCCTAGCTCTATGTTGATATAATTTACAGAGTGGGCCGACTAGGAATTAAAACGTTTTTGTTTCCTTTACTATTTAAAAGTAGCACTTGCGAACTTTTCGTTAACTTATACTTGAATGACTATTTAACTATGTGTCTGTCTGTACCTACCTCTTCTACTTTAAATGTCTACAATTGGGTACTTGACTGGGTAGCTTAAAAAATTCAAAACGTTTATACTTAAAACTAATGGCTAAAAATATTGTGGATTTCATTCATCATAAAAAAAAATGCACATTTAGATTTTAATAATCAAATTAAAAGTATATAAGTTATTGATTTGATTAGTCAGTATTTACTAAAATGTGACGTCATAATTTACTATTTTCATACAAAAAAGCGTTTTTGACATTTCATAAAAAGTTGCTGATTTGACTAGTTGGAAAGTAGCCAATTTATCTCTTTATCTTGCAGGAAACGTAACGTAGACTTCAGCAGTAAGCTCTGCACACCAAAGCGGGAGTTCGCAGAGATCCCAAACCGAGGGTCCGCATCCTTCTACGACAACTGCAGGTAGCCGACAGCCGGGCCATTCGCGGACTATACTTAGGAGGAAGGAACATTCAGGGATGTAGAGCCAACGGACTTTCGGCACGGGAATCAAGCGAAGGACAAAGGACTGCAATGTTTTGAAAGGCAATATGTGTGAACCAAGCACGATTGTTAGAAGATGGCTCAGTATTCGAAATAACATTACAAAAGCATGTTCTAAAGTGACTCCCGCCGAAATACATCC